>JBAMJV010003233.1:142500-177500 GCA_037951105.1 Echinarachnius parma
GTAATTGTCGAATTTCATCTCGAGACTGCTTTAAAATTGGGTTAAGGTTTTGTAAAGGCGAAACTATTTCTAGGCATCACTTTAGTATATAAAGCCCAGAAATAGTTACTTTAATATTGCGCTCATTTGGTTGCATTTCGTCCATGAGAGAGGAGGAGAGCTAACACATCAAACGAGTGTGATATACAAGACGTCATAATTACCGTACAAACTCGATTTTTATTGCTAATAAACAAGTCATTTATTTTCAAGGGAATGCCCTTAAGCGCAGACATTCTGATTCATTTTATTCGTGATGTTTTTCTCATTGCATAATGAAAGCTACATGATTTGATCAATTAACTTCTATCTGTACACAGATCCTGCTTTTACAAATTCCTTTTCAAGATCATAGTATCATGTTTGAAAACATCTATAACTACATCGTTTACTATGTAATATAATTTCAAAATGTTTATTACTATAGCTTGTATTGATGATTATGACAGATATGACTGTAATCTTGTAAATACGTATACAAGCACTTACAAAGCAATTTTGTTTGTAAATTATGATCTAAAATATTATTTTGTTGTTCAATTGTTTAAAAAGGCCTACACATTCACATTTAGATAATTAATAACAACTCTTTGGAAGATGAAGTATTGTACAATTAATGAGCAATAATATGTAAAACAAAACTACTCAAGTAAGTTTTACAATATTTTTAATATAATTTAATGTCGAAGTATTGACAAAGATAGACGACGAATTAACGTGTTATGATTAATACTGATATGTGTTTCAAACATGAAACATGTTTGGTGTAGTGACATCATGCACGCCCCGGTTTCGAATCCGGCATTTATTGCTTCCTTCCAAAACTCACTTTTGTTAGCTTTATTAAAAACAATTGTTGGGGACATACATGTATATCATTCGATTGGCTTTAAGTCATGATATCATGTATTTTTACCAATTAAATACAACATGTTTCCGTTGTTGGTCATTGGCCGTTTTGAACACTTACAAGACAATTTCATGATTAATTGTGAATTTGCGAAAGATGTCACTTTCGTGATTATTTTCAAACCACTTTCAGAACTCTCGCTCGCAAACACAGATTTTTTTTTGATTTTTGTTTTTACTAAAGTGGCGGTTTATTATTAGTACGTCAACACTTTAACGCGAATTCATGATCGCAAAACCACGTCGCTCATTAATAGAAAACGTGTTTTTACATTATTTTTTTTGTCCGTTTTCACCACTGTGGATATTAAGTGGTGCTATTTATTTCAAGTTGATGGACAAGGCGATAAAAATGCGCTCCCATCGATAAATTTCCGTTTTGATAATCAACCAGAAGAGAGAGAAGAAAAAAAACACATTGTAAAAACAAAAATAAAACACGAAAGTGAGACCAAACCAATATCCTGTCGAAATGCATTTTACAAATCACATGATTTAAGATGCCGTTGCCCCGGCGACTGACAGTTAAAGATAATAATGGGAAATGGTGACGTAATTAGTGACGTCCAAACTGGAGCATCTTGTACTTGATCATAGGATGAAGAGGAGAGAGTGATTATAAAGGTAGCCAGGTAGGTAAGTTCCGATATCAAGCGAGTAATTGTATGTAGAGTGGTGTACCGTGAGGGCTTGTTAACATCGACGAGCTCAACAACCATATCAAACAAAGATCCAGCCAAATTTTAGTCGAGATGCTGAATCTGAAATCACATGCATACCAAATAACATGAATAAATAGAAAAGGATCGAGAGACATGGATGGAAGGGGGGGATAGGAAGGGGGTAAATTGAGAGTAGATGAAAACGAGGAGAGAGGAAAAATTTGCATTTTTTGTTAGTTGCGAAGATGATGTGGATCAGATAGTCGTTGACCTTCTACGGGGGTCCCGGGTGTATCTCTCGGCTCCTCTCCATAACTCAATAATAATTGTTGCAAATGGCTTCTTTGAGTGACAGCCCCGATCGTTAACTGTCGAGTTTTTTGTTTTTCTACCCCTTTTCTTATCCATTTCGCTGTTCTCGAGTGCAATAATAATCGCCTGGGCCCCACCGTGCTCGAAGGGGGTGCGAGATGGAGAGAGAGAGAGGGAAGACGGGTTGGATGATGCGGGTTGCATGGATACGGCAATGATACGCGGATGACGACGGATGGAGGGTGCTGATGTTACATAAACTTGCGGGAAGGAGAAAACAAATTGTAATGGCATCCATGTTGTCGACACGCGTGCATGTATACAAGCATTTTGAAGAGCGGAATTGGATTAACCGTTTATAGAAATGGGTCGAATCAGTTATTGAATCTTGTTTTGGTCCTGCTTTTGGCGTTAGACTGAGAAAGGTACCTGAGAAAGAGAAACAAAAGGTGTGCCTGAGTTCATTTCAAAACAGTCATGAAAATGATTTTAAAACTGCCAGTCAAAAATAGCCGTCAATCATCATCATCACTCGAAGATGCACTGAAGTTTACAAAATTAATCGTCTTAATCTGGCGGAGTTCACCGCAGCGCGTTACTTGTTTTGCATAAATCTCTTCCTGAAAGAAATATATAATTGTTATCGATCAAAGATTAGCACGTGAAAGGTGAATGAACATTCATTTTTGCGTGGAAGACATTTGGCGCAGCAAGAGGGTGGGGCCATGGGTGTCTATGCGCCCCACTTCTTTATGAATAACCCTCCTCACTGCCCCCTCCCGCGAAGCCAAAATACAGGTAAAGAATAGTCGGACCTGTCTTAGCGGCCACTTGTCTCCTGCAGAGAAAAACAATGTTATGAAACCTGTCCATAAAGGTCACCTGTCTAAAGTGACCACATTTCTCGTTCAATGTTCTTGTGGGTGGTCACAGAGGTGTGACTGTATAACACCAATAATATTTTGGGCAAAGGTCTTGCCTCCCCCCCCCCCCTCTAGACCCCCTTCTGAGCGCAACCCTGATACGCCACTGGAAGAAGCCAAGAGACGCAGACAGATGCAGCTGACACGCGAAAAAAAATGGACCAGGAAAGTGGCGGTTTCGGAAGCTGTAATTTGTGTATGATTATTAACCCTTTCAGGCGTGTAAGCAACCAAGCGGCAATGACAGCGCTACGGGCATCCACGAGGGAGTTGGCTGATTGTTATCGGGCGGTTAGGCCATTTTTTTCCACTTCCTCCTATATCATGTCTATGAAATAAAAATATGTACTTTATTAAACTTTTCTAAAAGTGCATTATTGTGTCATAACTGCATGTCTTTGCACCACCGATTTCGCAGAGGAATTCATGGCGAAGCTACTAATGGCAAGACTAGTGACGTATAAGGGGACAGGGTGGCGATTGGTGGTTTTAGAGGGGGGCAACTACTTTCCTTGTGGGATTCTTTGCCCCCCCCCCATCAATTACTGCCTCCCTTAACCCCCCTGCCCCCTATGTAACTCTGATCTCTCTTTATGAAGTGAAGTAAGGGGCAAAGAGGCGATTGGTGGTCTTAGAAGGGGCAACTGATTTCCTTGTGGGATTCCTTGCCCCCATCAATTTCTGCCCCCCTAAAGGTAACCACCCCCCGTGTTACTCTAGGCCTATGTCTTTACGCTCCTCATCAAGTGATGTATAAGGTCCAAGAGGCGCTTGACGGCCCTTGAAGGGGGCAACTACTTTCCTTGTGGGACTCCTTGTCCCCAATGTATTTCTGCATCCCTAATGGCTAACCCCCCCCCCCCCCCCCCGGGTAACCATTGCCACTCTTTATGCTCCTCATAAAAAAAGGTAAGGGAAAATAATAATAATATTATTGATAACACATATTTATAGAGCGCAAATTACAATAGAGCCTCTTAGCGCTTTATTACCCCGGTCAATCATTCCTGAACACAAAGTGCACATTTCCGCTCCCTAGGGAGTATTCCAGCAAGTCCCCTGTTAGGCGCACATAGTGCTAAGGAACCACATTCCTATCCGTCCGGATCCCCATTTTATACACCTGCGTATATAGAGAGCAGCAGAAGTGCATTAATTGCCTTGCCTGCTTTGCTCAAGGACAAACGCAACGGACAATACAATGGATTCGAACTCGGGATCCCGCTAGAGCGCGCTCCCTACCAATCACGCCACACCACACCACAACACGTCCACAAGGGGGGCTTGACAGTACTTGAAGGGGGGGGGGGGGGGGGGGGCTGCTTCTTTGTGATAGTCCTTGCCCTTGTAACCTTGCCATTGCATCCCTCACAAGGCTAACAAAGCCCCTACCCCCCCCCCCCACCCCCCCAACCCCCCCCCCCCCCCTCCCCGGTGTAAAACCTTTATAACCCTCTATTTGTGCTTTCATCTCGATAGACTCTGGCTACGCAGTGTTTATATAGTACTCGCCGAATGTTTGTTTGCGGGTGTATGTGTTGTGTTGTATAAGTTTCCTTGTGTCTAAGGGTTTCTAAATGCGTGTGTATGTAATATGTTTGTGTGTGTGAATGAACGTGTTTGAGTATGTGTGTCTGTGTTTATGTGTGTGTTTGTTTGTTTGTGTTATTGTGTGTGCACGAACAATATGGAAATGTGTCCAATTCCCCTCAAGTCTTGAGGTTACCTCAACTTTATATTGCACTCGTCATTTACGTGTTTGGTTATCGCAAAACATATAACCAAACAGGTAAGCCCCTCCCCCCTCCCCCCCCCCCCCCAAAAAAAAAAAAAAAAAAAAAAAAAAAAAAAGGAAGAAGAAGAAGAGAAATACACTTTCCATTGAAATATGCAAATGAGAATCAAATAAAAAGCAACGAATATAATGTAAGATTGGAACAACAAGATTACTCAAAGTATATTCAACGCCGTTACGTGCGACACGAGGAATCAAAGATGATTGCGGGAATTAGAGAACGCACTCCATGCGTGAAACATTATCCCCTAAATGCACGGTGTGTGAGCGCGCGAGCGAGAGAGATAAATATATATATATAGTTTGATTGGTTTGTAAAATAGATACATATCATGCAATTTCGGATGACGTGTGAGCAAGCGATGGGACCGTGGTTGAGTAGAGCTGATTCAAGTGGCGAAGTCGATGGGAGAATGGGGGGCTATGTTCCCCTAAGTATTACCCCTCCTCCGCGATACATCTTGCTTCTCAGCACCACCCCAGGAACCCTTTCAATAAATGAAGACATTCGTGACGCTATCATTTTGCTTTGTCACAGATAGCCCCAACTTTGAGGGATAATTTTCTCCCCTCCCCTCACCTCCAAAAAATGAAATTAAGCCCCTCTGTTTTCACTAATACTGGGTACGCCTCACGAATGATTTTGTGAAGAGACCGTGTGTTAATTCCCTTTCCGATTTCTCGCCTTTCCATTTCTCAATGTCCCCTTCATACTATCTAATGTTTTTTTTTGGTCTTCGATCGGATTATTGCATATAATCTAGAAAGCCATCTACTATACGATGAACAAGTAACAAGTGACAATTTTATACGGGTCAATGAATTCATCTTCATTTCCTTTCATCATAAGGAGGTTGAAGTATAGGCTGAGTAGAGAGGTGTGAAGAAATCTCTCTCTAAGCCAAGTATACCAAACTTATTTACTAAATATTTTAAATAAATAATAAACAAAAGCATGTAGACATTTTCTAACACGGGCTTATTGTGTGTAGTTAAAAGAGAGAACTTAAGGGGCCCAGTGGGGTATTGCAATTTTTTTTCATCAAAACTGAGATTATTATCTTAAAATGATCCATTGATTCTAAGCTTTAAGAAAATACATACTCTGTGGGGTAGGGGGTAGCTATTAAATGGACAAATTAAGGATTTTGTTATCAATGTTGTCATTTTGGGGGCCGGAAGTGATTATTTTTCCGGCTTAGATTAGAGATTTTTAATCCTACTTTTCTTCCCGCCCCCCCCCCCTCCCCCCCCCCCCCCCCCCACTCAGGCGGTCAACCATACACATTATGCTTGTTCCAGATTCTTAGAGATACCCCTTTTAATGATGGAAATGGGTTAGGATTTTGACCCCCCTTTTGGAAGGGAAGCCATCAAAATTACCCCCCTATCACGGGCTTTTGGAAGGGAAGCCAGCAAAATTTCCCCCCTATCACAGGTTTTTGGAAGGGAAGCTAGCAAAATTACCCCCTAAATGAAGGAAGATTTGAAAACTACCCCTAATTAAAAATATTTCGGGAAAAAATGCTTAAAGACCTCCTATTTTAACGATTTTTTTTTTCCCCCCGAACTGAGCCCCTAAAATATACCCCTTTTCCCGAAAAATCGGGAACGCGCATGCGGTACAGATGACCACCTGAGTGGTGGGGGGGGGGGGGGGGGGCGGGCTTTTCTTATAGTCCAAATAAAATTGTCCCAAATCAAAATTTTTACCATCCAAATTGTGTTCCTTTTTTGTCAGAGTGAAGTAGCAACATCATGCAGAAAATAAACATGGCAGTTTATGTGATTAACACGCCCTAAACTTCCATTGAACCAACTACTGTTATTTATCCCGCTATTGTCCTTTGTTTTATCCATGTCACATTCATCTAACAAATATCAATATTGTATATGACCTTTCAAGCTCATTTGTCGAAAATCTGATTTTTAGACTAAAATTATAAAAACTTAAAAAGTATTTACTCAAATTCAATGAAATTTGGAGGAATTATTCCTTGTTTGTAGATAAACAGATTAATGATGGCTTTTTAGAGGTAACCCTATTGTAAACCAAAATATGTAGATTTCATATGAACATTTCTGATTTTTTGCAAAATTGCATTTTTACTATGAAGATGGCTGAATAATGTAAAAAGCCATCATTAATTTGTTTGTATAGCATCATAATATCTATCTTTAAAATGTAGAATGTATACCCCTCTATACCTCTGAGGAGATGCGTTTTGAATGTTGACGTGCTAAAAGTCTACAATTTTATTTTTCTCTATATTATTGCTGTTTAAACTCTGTTTAGACTCTTTTTAAGTCCAATTGTCATTAATTTAGTTTGTTTGAGTTCCCCATATTCTAAGCTTTCCAGCAATGTATGGTTTGTAGGGGGTAGCTTCAATGGTTAGAATTAGAAAGATATTCCCGATATAGTAAAAGTGTGCAAAAATGTCAAATAATACCCCACTGGGCCCCTTAAAACGAATATTAAAATAGCATTATCTAACTAATTGAACGTTACTAAATACATTATTGCTACGATATACACTATAATATAACAAAGGTTAGCACATTTGCGTTATCTTTCCCGTTTAACTCAAGGACATAATTATTAATCACAGACTTTATGAGATATCATTGACCTCTTGAATCTTGGGTAATATGTGTTTGCTTTTCACAAGACTGTTTCATTATAAGTCCTCCCCTCTTCTTAATATCAACATTGATGATTTCGCTATAGCGGGTATGTTCATATTTGATCATTATATTTATTATTTGGAATGGAAGACGAAAAAAAAGGATGAAAAAGAAGAGGAGGATGGAAAATGAGAAAGATAAGATAAAGGAAGAATTGAAGGTCGAAAGTGTTAAGGGTGATAGCCTGTGAACGAGACTATATCGCGCATGTAATACGTCCATCGCGCCTTGCAAAATGAAATCAACAGGAAAGAAAGGATGACACTTCCGGTCATTTTCAGACCATTTCTGGTTTCGGACCCGATGGACAGTTGGTGGCTGGACATCACAAGCTATTAGCTTCCGTTTCCGCCATTCTCATAATAAACATTGTGGATTCAGCAGAAAGATAAGGCTACCAAATTTTTGATCGTCCAACGCAATTTTTTTGTTTTTGTTTTAGTTCAAATCTCTTTTATTTTCTGGACGGAAATGTGTAGGACTGTCCTCGTTTCCTGCGCATAATCATAAGCAAACAAGACCGATCCGTGCGAATGTGATAAGATCGGTTATTAATGGAGTCGCGAAATGACTTGGCGCCCTTCAAATTAAATATGTTACCAGGTGTTTATCACTATCACCAGAGTCGGCTTACTTATAATTATACTTTCACATGAATTGAGGCGAGGAACGGCGAAGAACTTTGCAGGGACACATTTGTTTTGGTTTTCTTTTCGAACATTGTTACCTGTAAATCGTCAGAAATGAGTAATTATCAATTCACGTGAATGCGACAAAAAGTATCTATGAAATCATATAGTCGGCTTACTTTCACATAAATTGAGGCGAGGAACGGCCGAGAACTTTACAGGGACACATTTGTTTGGGTTATCTGTTTGTATATCATTATACACGTTTACATGTGACAACAGTGATGATTATGTGCTCATGCAGTTATGTATTTACGATCAATTCATTGAAGTATCTATCATCTAAATATGGAATATGATATTAATTGACTAAAAAACTTGATGTGTGGTCTAAACGCGGAATATATTGATCATAATTATAAGAACAAAGCTCATTCGATAAGTGATCATTATAGACAACTGCATGTATGTATACTGGCATTATACAGTTGTTTTGTTTATATTGCATAACCAGGTTTGGCGATAAGTTCCCAGAAACCCTCTTCAGTGCTCGTAATGGTCCGAATTAAATGTGCACCTGTGTCAGATATTGCCCAAAATTACATTTGAGACTTAAATCCTATTCCAAAATCATTGTAAGATATGTCCGAATGATGTGTGAAAGTTTCATTGAAAAAGAACACTGGTTAAAAAGGCGAAAATTTGCGTCAGCTTTTATAACGAATTACTGTATAACATGAATGAGGTTTATGACCGTTCATTAACGCTCTTGAGCTGAATGATTATCAATGATAGATATCGTCATACTAAAGGGGCATTAAAACAATCTAACCCTATTTTAATCTTCTCTTACCATAAGCCAAACAACACTGTAGAAGAGAAATGTGGAAGCTCCAAGTAATGTTCGTGGAGTTAGACATTTTACTGGTTTCACTTTAAGCTACCTAACTTACACCTGAGACATAGCCTATTAATTAATCTTTCACGTATATTTCAGCAATGGAGGAAATGAACAACAATGACCATTTCCTAGATTCAACTGTCTTTCATATTCGTACTTGACCGTTTTCTCGGAAATACTTTCATAATCACAAATAATCACACCTTGACATGTTAGTGGTTTCGATAATCTCTGATTAAAAATTGAAATTAAACTATGCTTATTTGCTTATTTGTTCAATACAGATTGAACCACGGGTAACCGGCTGCGCTGTTGTATCGAAGAGACAGGACTGTATCAAAGTCTTGTGTGATAAAGCTTCGTTTCAGAAGAGAGAAGAAGAGAAGAGAAGAAGAGAGAGGGAATATAAGAAATCGGAGGAGGGTAGGAAAAGAAGAGAGAGGGTATATAAGAATTTTAGAATAAGGGACTAGGAAGGGAGGGGTGGATGAATGAATGAATAAATGAATGAATGAATGAATGAATGAATGAATGAATGAATGAATGAATGAATGAATGAATGAATGAATGAATGAATGAATGAATGAATGAATGAATGAATGAATGAATGAATGAATGAATGAATGAATGAATGAATGAATGAATGAATGAATGAATGAATGCATCAATAAATGAATGAATGAATGAATGGATAAGTGGATGGATGAACGAACGAACGAACGAACGAACGAACGAACGAACGAACGAACGAACGAACGAACGAACGAACGAACGAACGAACGAACGAACGAACGATCGAACGAACGAACGAACGAACGAACGAACGAACGAACGAACGAACGAACGAACGAACGAACGAACGAACGAACGAACGAACGAACGAACGAACGAACGAACGAACGAACGAACGAACGAACGAACGAACGAACGAACGAACGAACGAACGCACGAACAAACGCACGCACGAACGAACGAACGAACGAACGAACGAACGAATGAATGTCCATGTACTGTAGTAGAATTCCATACCCGGCAAAACTGTATTTCCGGGCACTGTTCGAAACAAAATACACCGCGGTTCGAACATTCGTAACGAAGCTAGGTAGTCTGTGTGCATGTGTAGTTCATAACAATGAGCCAGGGTGTATTTCGCACTGTGCGCAAGGCGTTCACAGGGTGGCAACGCGCGTCTGATTTATACAAATCCGTACTACCTTTATCATTATCATGTTTAACGTGTTGCAGCGGTGAGTGGGGGAGGTAGAAACAGGGTAAGATAGGAGGAATCCGAGTAATGCTTGAGTGAGAAGGGGTGGAGAGAGAGGGAGAGTGGCTAGATGAATTTACAGGAGAGAACTAGTAGGGTCTATGAGAGATCAGACAAAATACCCATACACCTGCCTACTTCTATAATGTCCAGTGGCACTACGATAACCATTGGGTATGTTTATTACATGCGCGCGTTGCCTTAAAGTTGCAGTAGGTGGGTAATTGAAACGGAATGACATTTCTATCCATCCCGATGGACCGATTAACGAAAGGTCCCAAGAAATTACTCCTGCCTCCTGGTGTGGTGATAATTTCCCGCGCTTAATTCGCTAATAACGCTCTTTATCAAACACTCCCAACAACACTTATTTTTGTGTGTGTGATGGAGAAGATGTTCTTCATGAAACTTTAATTCGTATGCCTTGCCATATAACATCTTATGAAATCTTGCTATTTGAAGTGTTATATCTAAGACTATTTGAATGATTGGATTGATTTTGATTGATATTTTTTTGTGTATCTTGCATTTAATTCATGTCAGTTATCGTTCTTCCATCTTTCTTCATGTTTACTAATTAATTGTGTTGTTATTTTCATTGTAATGTATACACAATAATAACTTTATTAGACTTTCTATATCCTTTTACAAATACGCGAATACAAGATAGAAAGAAAGCACTCATTATAATACATGTATAAGGATTGAAGAAAAACAAACGAATAATGAAGAGAGAAGGGGAAGAGAGGAAGGATGATCAAAATAATGAAAGAGGAAGAAAGAGAATATAACGAAGGAAGGACTAATAAAAGAGGAAGGAGGAGAGTGCAAGGAAGGAAGGAATGACCAGATTTAAGGTGAAAAGGAAAATGTTGAAGACGAAAGGATGGGGGGTAATAATGTAAGATGAGACGTTGAATATAGTTTTTATACGGATGTTGGTCTTCTCTGCATCGAGTTATCGTGGTTATTGGTTAATGAGCGCACATTACGGACGTCCGCGCCCCGGCCCACTCGGGTCCTATCCAAGCCCAGCGGGACTGTCACAAGCAATAACAATATTCCATGGTTGATATCTCACTTCAGGGTCTGATTTTCGCTCTTTCTTTATAAATTCTCACTTTTATTCCTAGATCATCCCCTTTTTTTCATGAGGTAATCTTATACATGTGTATTATATGTGCAATTATTGACAACCCGAGGCGTTTATTATACCCGATACCACAAAAAACCTCTATCACCTAACTATTGTAAAAGAAATATAATTATTTATCCGGCATTCAATTTATGCCAATAAAACGTTTCGCCAACTTTCGTCATGTTTTCGCTAATTTTTGCTCCCCAGCTTGTCAAGCATTCCTTTTATCTCATTGAAATTAAATCACTTGGTATGACACTTATCTCCTTTTCATTTTTCATCTCAATTTTCTGCTTTCAAGGCTCTGTAATCCTCCGAGATTAGGAGCAGATTCACCAAGAAAAAAAAAACGACTTCTAACAACCTTTAACGGCTTTCTAGTCACAATACTACTACAAGGAAGGGGGGGGGGGGGGATGCCCCCATCAGTATACTCGTCGACATACTGCCCTGTTCCCTTCAGAAAGTATAGCAAATGACAACATAATTTGTACGGATTTACATAATGATGTTTTTATATCAATGACTATTTGTAGTGAAGTTACATCATATATGATAATGTGTACTTATTTTGCATTTTTTTCTTTCGAAAAGAATATCTATTTTACTATCTATCAACACTTGAATATAAACCATTTTATATTGTAGGCCTATATGAACAATTGTTAAAACATTATATACATTATATGAAATAATCTAACATGATTTGTAGTAAACTTTGCCAATTTTAAAAACGTCATTACAATATTGACAGGTTGCCAATATCTTTAGGATAAGCATAACGTATGATCATGAGGAATTTTATATCATCTAACCAGTTTTTATCCCAAACAAAATATCCGAAGCTTTATTTTCCTTGATATAATTGTATTATTTATCTGTCCTGATAAAACTTCGCAACGTACATGTCAGCGTCTATCTATTTTTTTCTGTCTATATACACTGTTGTAAACCACCATCATCACCACGACCTATGACTGCCGTACATCTTTCGTGGTCAAACTACCCATTTCCATCAATTCTTGTTTTAAGTACCCGAATAAACGATCGTCCACTCAATAAAATGGTCATTTTACAACTGTCCGACGTCATTGGACAAAATGAAAAGAGTTGTATATACAGCCCATATATAATATACTCATCTTTAGCGGTCCCTAATAGATAATCATGGGAGTTTATTTTATAAGATCACTTAATATGTTCGAATATCACCCCGCTATTATTTGGCTATAGCCCTTTTCTCCCGTCACATTCAATGTGTACTTAATAGAAACTTCTCCCTACATCGTCATCACCCTCCGATGAAAATGGCCTCCTTAATTTTGTTTCATTTACGGTGAGCATCAAAACCCATTTCGTTTCGTTTCGTCACTGGTCCACGAATCCACTCACCCCGCTGTTCCTTCATCTTACAGTTTAAATTCTCATGTGAAATTTAGTTACTAACGTTTATAAATCTGTTCAAATGTTTATCTATAGTCCAGTTTCTCATCAAGCGTAATGTATTGTATGAGTTTTGGTCAATAATAACGCTCATGAATGCAAGGTTGCGCGGCATTTGAGGATATTGGACCGCCGCTTGTTGCGGGGAGTTTGTGGCGTAGCTGTAGGCGTGCCGCGGTGTCGCCCCGCGAACGTGTTTGAAGCCGCCTCCGAGCGACTTGCCCATCCATCCACCCCCCCCCCCCCCCCCCATCCCAACATTTTAGGAGTTGAGACATCCGCCAATAATTTAGAAGTAAACGTTTCTGAATAAACAATTTAGTCGCTTGCAAACCTTTTCCCCAGATTTCCCCCCTGTTCTCCATACCGCTCATTTCCTTTTCCCTTCAAACCCTAACAAGGAGTCAAAAGCAAGGGTTGAAATAACCGAAACGAAAAGCGAAAAAAGGTCTCAACTCATTCACTTGCCATCTTGCAATAACTCATTCTTGAGTGAATGAGACAGAATAACCGAACAGGTTTCAGTCTGTTTTATCATCCACCCGATGCTACAGGTATCGGGATTTGGGAGATTTTCTTGGGAGTGTACTGCACTGGGGTTTGCATCCTTTCCAACTGAGCTCGAAAAGAGTTATTCTTGTTCCTCTTTGTATCGTGATTGTTATCTTTGACTATGCTCATAATACTAACACTAACAACTGACTAATACTAACAACACTTTTTGTTACTACTACTACTATTATAGAATGGGTTGATAAATCCCTGCAATCTGATTGGTTGAGAGCAAAATTTGTGCAGACAATTAATTGTACTGGATGCATGAAAAGTCATGCGTCCGGTAAAAAAATCATGCGTCCGGTAAAAATGTCATGCGTCCGGTAAAAATTTCATGCGTCCGGTAAAAAATTTCATGCGTCCGGTAAAAAAATCATGCGTCCGGTAAAAAATGTCATGCGTCCGGTAAAAAATTTCATGCGTCCGGTAAAATTATTTCATGCTTCCGGTAATTTTTCTAATTTTTAATTTTTTGACTTTTTGGGGGCGTAACAATGCCCATTCTATAAAACAGATGATGCGCAAGTTTATTTCGTGGGTCGGTGGAATTGTTTGCACGCGGTAACTATGGAAACTAGTCTAAACCCACTCGGCTTCGCCTCGTGGGTTTAACAGTTCCATAGTTACCTTGTGCAAACAATTCCTACCGACCCACTCATACCTGCGCATCACTACTACTACTACTACTACTACTACTACTACTACTACTACTACTACTACTACTACTACTACTACTACTACTACTACTACTACTACTACTACTACTACTACTACTACTACTACTACTACTACTACTACTACTACTACTACTACTACTACTACTACTACTACTACTACTACTACTACTACACTACTACTACAACTACTACTACTACAACTACTACTACTACTACTACTACTACTACTACTACTACTACTACTACTACTACTAATAATAATGATAATGATAATAATTATCATCATAATTATAATAATAATACAAATTATAATAACAATAATAATGATAGTGGGGATGATGATTTGTATTGACAGTGTTATAATTATTATTATATGTATGAATATAATTTTCATCATAATCATCATCACCATGATTATTAGTGTCATTCTGATTATCAACATCTTTATCAAAACGATTATTTCATGATATGAAACACACACACACACACACGCACACACAAGCACATACACAAAAACACACATACACGCAGACACACGCATGCACGTACATACATACACAATGATAGCATTAGCCATTATCACTTACAAATTATGTTGTCCATGATTTGTCAGCAACGGTTGATTAAATAACGCTTGAGGGTTTTCTTATGCATTTTATTTGAACAAATTACTGTATACATCACGGTGATCTTTTAACCCATTTGATAATCACAGTATTAATGATTTATTGTAAAGAGAGAACATTTAGATTCACGCCAAATCGATAAATGAACCCAAGAAACAGGTCCCGAGGGAATATAAAAGGAGTATCTTTAACTACTCTAAATTAAAAACACGAATGTAAACGGATGCAAAGCTTTTATCATCTTATTTTCCTCTCCTTCCTTTACGTTTATCTTCTCAAATCAAGTCATGACCAGCAATTAATTGCCCGAAACGAGCATTCACCTTTATCACCAACATTTCGCATCTCTATCACCAATTCTTGTTATTTTATTTGTTGGGCCATCCACTGTCTCTAGCAGTATTTAGCGAAATGATGCGCCGACTGCGTCCGTTCATTAATACCTCTTTATATCGACGATGTGACACGGCTTTCTACATGTTGAGCATCGCAGACTAGGGAATTGCTCACGCACACATGGGGCGATGGCACAACTTCCGCCCAGCACAATTTCACCGGGATGACTAACAGAAGGCTCATACTGTCATAGCACAGATATCAGCGGACATGGAGCTGGAGTTGCGTCGCAACGATGTCGAGCCCCCTGCCCCCGCGTCCCATCACCATGATCACCCAAACCCGGTGCGGTGTGATCGTGCCCTCAGATTTATTTCCAGTCCCGATACGGGCGCGCATCCCACAACAAAGTGCCGCATCAACCATAATTCGGAATGGATTCAATGCCGCCCCGACCAGAAGCCAAACCCAAAACATCGATACTGTGTGTGTCCAGAATCCGATTGGTGAAAGAGGTGGATTTACAGTATAGTGTGATCATCGCTTCCCTTTTTTTACCCGCCCAAAACCCTGTTTTCGTTTGTCACTCGAACACTGACATTACATAGTGATGAATTCGAGGAAACTTGGACTTGAGGATTTAGTTGGGGTGCAAATGAGGGAAGAGGTGACTAGCCAGTACAATGTGTTGTTTCTTTATGTCCCCGATGATGTTTTGATTGGGCGGTTAACCTCTACAGTACATAAAAGAAGTGCAACTTTGCACAGGTACTGTTGTTACACGTACCGTCTATAGAATTGCGATACATCTTTAGTATGGCAAGGGTTAACATAGATTGGGACCTGTTTGCAATTGACATGATTGTTCATAATTTTATTGTGTGTGTTTTTGCCCCATTATGATAATATAAAATGTGAGTAAAATATCCCGCTTAATTGAGGATCGTACAACAAAACAGATTTATACGTTAATGTGGATTGTTATATAATAATTAATTAAAACGTTTGATTTTTATTAAAAACATGGTTTTAGTGTTTCTTGTATATCGTCAATTCAATAACTTTCCCTCATTGTTTGGGTATATTGTTGATTTATCATGATTGTGTTTATTTACCAATTGGGGCGCATAAAGGGCACATGCCCCAAATCATGCAATGAGTTGAAGAAAAAATGTATACAGAGTGTGGCCCCAATAATTAGCTCAATTATTAAATTAACCCCTCTTTGCACCACTGTTGTTAATGTAAACTTGATTCACATTCCCAGATCGAATTTAATGATAGTCCTGTAGATTTAATCAAACAAAGTTTGTAAAAAAATACATGTTTACTCGTAGCTTTTTGTCGCCCACTCAGGTGACCGGTGCAGGCGTGATGGAATCTAGTTTATCCTTATGTAATGGAGGAGCAAAGTTGACGGGGTAATATAACGTCCCGCAAGCATGGTGTCCTGCGTGCCTAGCCTGAGATGCTGCTGGGCCGAGCGGGCAATAGCGCGCGACGCATCAATTCGCTCTAAAAACCCATCACGAAAGTGTATCCACGAATCAATACAGAACCAGCGATCGGCACTCGGACGGGATCAGGTGCCCAGTGCGAGTGTACGGGCATTTCCTTTGCTTTCTTTTCACCCTTGTTTGTCTTCTTTCTTTTTAAATCCGTTAATATACACCGATGAACTCTTAATATGTTTTCTTCTGATGCAAAAATCTCATCCTCTTTATGTAAACGTATCTCCTGTTTGTCTTGCCACGTCTTACAGGCACCTCTTGCATTCATTTATTTTTAGGCGACATGTTTGCTTTAGTTTTTTTTTGTTCAACCAGTGCAAGCTTTCTTGTTGCTTGACATGAACTAAGGCACCCTCACTTAGCGGGATGTTTATTGACAGTTTGTTAAAATGTTTCCGTGAGTGTCAGGGGGGCACTCTTATAATATAGAGTCCATTTAACAGAAAACAGATGATGGTCAAATTGATGATTTTAACAAATACAATCATGTATGTGTGTAAATGCGTTTCTCATTATTGTTTTCTTTTCAATTTTTATTTCAACACGGTAAAAGCCCAAACAGTAAGATTAATGGTTTGTATTGGGGCCGTGTAAAAGCATGCAAATAGACATTGAATAATATCATACTCTAAGTTTATGACTCTTCTTTATGGTAGGTTTTTGTTATACATATACACGTTTTATTTAAATATGTCAATATCTTCAGTAGATAACAATGTACAATAAATTATCTTTTGTGATTTTATTGATCTCTATTTCGTATTTCGCATTAGAAATGTCATGAAATATGAGGATCATCAACGGATACCAAATGTACATGTATATTGATCTAAAAAGTTAGAAGTGATTCTATAACAAAAAATTACTACTATATACTATATACTGATCATGAGATCCCGAGTTTCGAACCCTGTGTAGGCCCACTGCGTTTGTCTTTTAGCAAGACAATTAATCAACAATTGCTGCTCTCTACCCAGGTGTATAAATGGGTCCATGGTCGGGTGTTAATTAGCCTTAGTGCCATCATCAGTAGCAGCTCGGCTAGTATGCTCCCCGGGGAGTTGAGAAAGTACGCAATATCATTGTGTGGGTTTGAAATGTACCTGATGACTATGGTTAATAATAATTAAATAATTATTTAAGCGCAGTAGAGTATAATATTTATAGGAGCTGTGCTATATAAATGTTCTGTTATTATTATTATTACTGTCCTTTTCTTACAGACATCTTCGAGTTTCACACAACATTCAATGAACCACACGTTCGTATATTATATAGTTCGTGAAATTTAAAAGTTCACCGAGATTCAAATGATTCAAGAAACCATTGATTGGGCTGTTGGTAGTCTTATTCTAACTTTTCTTTCTAGTCTGAATGTAGGCCTATGAATCATTGATTATTATCCTTTTATCAAGTTCAAAGAAAAATCTCACTGGTACATCGCATACCTGAACAAATCATTTTGATTGTGCTTTACCAACATAATTTTGATAATTGATTTGAGAACATCAAGTATAAAGTACAAGAAGGATCTGCAGTTGATTAATCAAAGATGACTAATTAAAATGGTCATATTAACCTTTTATTATTTAAATATCTAAAAGCCGATATATTGTATTTGGAGATCTATACTTCTATTATAGGTTTTCCGGCCAATTTCCCACTTTACGCGCCCAAATTCGTTTATGAGCATTCAATTTCGTGCAGTTGCCGTGGATGAGTCGCTTTGGTCATTCAAATTCATATTCCGAGCATCCACATTCGTATATAGGCACCCAAATGTCAAATCGCGAACTTCAAATTCGCAAATGGCATTCGATTCATCATTGGGCGCTATTTTCAACAAATGGGCATTCAATTTAATACGGTAAGCTGGGCAATCGCTTCTTTGTGCATTCAATTTCGTTTATGGGTGACCAATTTTCAGACATGCTCATTCAATTTAAGTTACACAAACAACATTCATACGTATTCACAAATAAACATACAGTATATATAATACATTTATGTATACAACCACATATTTACGCACATATAGGCGTACCCAGATACGGGGGGGGGGGGGGGGGGGGGTTGGTTCAACCCCCCCCCCCCCCGGTCTCGACCGTCATTATCGCTGGTCTCGGGCCTCGAAAAGTGCGCATAACCCTGGTCTCGGCCTCAAAAATGTCGAAAATTTCCGGCCTCGGCTTTGAAAATTTCCTACGACTAACCCCCACCCCCACCCCCCTTACAGGATTCTCAAGCACTGGGTCTTGGTCTCGACCTCGAACATTTTTCTGAAGAAATAACCCGCCCCCACCCCCCCCCCCCGCCCCCCCCCCCCCCCCCCCCCCTCTTGAACAAATCTTGCGTACGCAACTGGTTACGCTCACGTAAACACACGCGCACACATTCACCTTTTTTCTTACATAGTCTCAACCATTTCATCGGGCTATATTTTCCATTTTTTAAAATATACTTTACGACATTTAATCTTCACTTTTCGATATTCTTCAGTCACATTTGTCTAGATCTGTTTTTATGTTCAATTATGTAATCTGTATTTTCTTATTTGTACATTCATGCGTTCATCTTTTTGTCTTAACTTTATCATCATGCGAGTTCATAATGTTATTTCATCACATTTTCTTATTTGTCATGTGATCGTTATTATATCATCATTTTTGTTCACCATTTTGTATCTTTATTTCCATCATGTTTTCTATATCATACATGTACCACGATGTTACATAACATTTCCACTGCACATTTTTAATTTGAATGCCAACGTAATGAACTTGTTTGCCCATGCGCGAATTTGAATGACCGAAATGAGACCCGAGACTGCTAGAGATGAATTTGAATGACCATTAACGAAAATGAGCGCCCATCGCTTACATTGGCATGACGCTAGTGTGAAATTGGTTGCTCCGTTAATTAATATGAATGACTAAAAACGAATTTGAATGACGATATGTCGATCCAAACGCGGATTTGGTGAAATTGAATGCTGCTGATATGAAATTGCATGAGAAAATAGCGAAATTGACCGGGAAAACCTAATACTATTTATATTTGACAATTATCTCGCAGCTTAAGGAATTTGGCTTGCAACAGGTGGATTTGTTTGATCAGATTTCTGACAGACCCATTTAAAGGGATAGTTAAGTTTTGGTATACAAAATACATTTTTTGTGAGATAATGAAAAACTGAGTGTCAAATTTGAAAGAGCATACAATTTTAATGACAGAATAAACTTTATTTGATCAAAATCGGTTCAGAAATGGCTGAAATATCTATAAACTTAACCATTTGTAATAATTGTGGGGCCCCACAATTATTCGATAATTTTGAACCAGCCGTTAAAAAAATTCAAAAAATGCTTCCTCTTTTAAAAAATTTACAAAAGAGGTTTTTAAATAGTTGTTGATTATCTCTCTATCTAATCACTATTTCAACAAAACGTCATGCACAATGTTTTATTTTAAATGGTTGAAACCAATGCGTTTTTAGAGAGCGCCCTCTTGAGTTTTAATGGCTCTTTTTGGATGATAACATGCTTTTTACTTAGTCATTTGTAATTTGTCATTCCTTTCGAGCATGGTGGTGTTATAACTATTAGTTTGTAATGTAATTGTGCAGGTTTTGGTTACTAAAATTCAGTTTGACCAAAACTGTACTCTCTTTACCAAAACTCAACTATCCCTTTAATATCTATATTATGTACGGTTGCCATAAAAGAAAAGGTTGGTTAGTCAGAATGGAAAAAGAAAGACAAAGAATGATGAAGGGGATTGAGGCACCATCATGTTACTTCGAAAGGGAATACACCAACACTGTTAATATTAGGGTCTGTCTATACAACAATCATGACTTGTGTTTATTGAAAACTTTCACGAATCGCTGCTCCACTTTTCAAAATGGAAGCTACCCACGTGACCGAATTGGCGGGGAAATGATGAATGGGCCAATTTTGTTCGTTCGCTATCATCTTTCTACCAATATGTGGGTCAACATTTCCCCTCTCCCCTCACTTGATTAAATGAGTAGATTTGTGACTGCTTTACAGATGAAACTGCATGACGGGGAGGAATTAATGCTTTGTATAATCCCCCTTCACCTCTGCAAGGTACTATATATGGGAGCGGGGCGCCCCTCGATTAAATCAACCTGTTATAAGTTATTTGTCCGCTGTAAACCACTCGAAACAGGGTCACCCGATTCCTCAGGGGTCACCCGAGAAATGACCTAAACCGGATATGACATGACAGCACTTCCGCCGGTGTACGGTGCGGTGCACGCGGCCTCTACCAGTCCTATCGACTCGACTTCGTACGAGTAAAATAACAAGGCACAAGCAAACGAGGCGACGGGAATTGAAAAAGAGGACAAATAAATGGAAGATCATCCTATATAACAGATAAGGGAATTGGTGTTAAGTGGGTTTATCTATATAACCGGAGAAGGAGAAAGGGAATACTGAGCAGAAGACGGTGCTTTATGCTACGGAAAACAAAGACGGTCACAGCAGCTTTGGTTTTAAACCCAACGGTGGCGCGAGCTAAAGAGTAAGATCAACAGTTGACATTAGGAGCAGCTCGATGCGGGACCCGGTGGGTCATGCGCGGGCATGCTCGCCCGGGCTCCCAAGGGACCAGCAGCAGTCGTGGAGACGGTGAAAGGAAACAGAACAGTCTTGGCTGCTTGCATGTAATGTGGTAAAAAATCAAATACGATCAATTGACAAAGTGACTTAATTTGATTTAGTATATGATCAATTCAAGCTGAAATTTACCTAAAATCATCATGTTTCATAGCAATGTAATTGTGAATAGCAGATAGTTCATACAGTATACAATCTCATACTACTAAACCAACAGGTTCAAACATTTTGAAGTTACCTAATTGTTTCACGAAAGCAAAGATTATAAAATAAAATAAAACATGTTGGCATGTGTTATTAAAGGAACTAAAGAATACAACATACTTTGGCACTTATTCCATAGTTGATGACTTGTAAATAGGTCTGCCGAAAAAACTCCATGAAAATAAACACAGTAGTGATTTTAGACTAATTTTCTGATGCCAAATCTTACTTAGCAGCCAGTTTACGCCCCACCCACATTTAGGGTCCAGAATGTGCACCGTGATTGACATGTGATTGACAATTCATTGGCTTACGTCATCTACAAAATTTAGTTCATTAGTCCGTTCTTTAGATGACGTCACATTTTGGCGATTTAAAAGGGGTGTTCCCAGGACAATTAGATATTTACTAATACCCAAAATTGATTGATTTCATGGGAAATGACTGCCAAATTCTTTTTCTTGAGGAAAAATTACGTATAGAGAGCCTAATTGTGAAAATTAGGCCATCTAGACGCTGTAGTTCCTTTAACCAGTGTTTAAATTGAGGTGCTCACCAAATCAAGTTGAAATTACCAGTCAAGTAGCCTAGTTTGAGTATGCATGGTATATAGCAGTATATAAACCAACGAGATTTCATGTTGAAACAAGAAATATAAACATTATCATAACTCTTATCTTATGAAGATGTGGACGTATAGGACCTAACCAAAGTAAGTATAACCCGATAACTGACTCTGCCATGGATTGTGTATATATAATTGGTCATTATTGGATTAATTATTCTTTAGTTCATCAATATGACGCCATGTGTCTGTAATTATTGCTTGATTTATAACGTCAACGTCATGTGTCCTGCATCCCATAAAGATAGCAACATCTTGTTAAGCGATGATCATAATTTCGGACATTTTTTTTATACATTGTATGTACGCGATGTTTCATATACTTTGTCTACTTTTATTAAATATGACAATAAATCGAGATGTTTTATGTAACAATTATCTATTGGTTGGACGCTGTTTTGTTGTTTTTGTGTAACATATATTTTATTTAAAATGACAACATTATTTACTCACCACTAAAGAAGAATAAAACAGTGCAAACAGACCAAGAAGAAGAAATACGATATTAGTTTCGATGGATAGTGAAAGGTTCCCGAATGAGGGCAGTATCATCTTATTTTATACAGTGGGTCTAGGAGAGCTGTATACGTGGTTTATTCGAACTCAATAAAGAAGAAAATGACATTTTAAACGAACATAATTATGAATGCAATAAACTAGGAGGTCGACGATGCCTTCTGAAGAAAAAACAAAAACATTTTATTCTAACTTTGGACCCCTTCCTTCTCCCTGAAAAAAAAAAGAGTCAAACCTCAGTCCTCTTATTTTAATTTTAGAAGAACTACACACCAGAACATTACGCATCAAGAAGCTCAACTCAAACTAAACAGCAAAAAGAAAAGCAATCGATTGGGAAGTTAAAAAAAAGGGAAATCCAACGTGAATAATGAGGGAAACCGAAATGAACCCTTTCAAGACTTTAACAAAAAAATTAATCTTTGTATACTCTTTAAAGTCTCCATATACACCATCGCGAGAATGTTCAGAGCTAGCCTTTTGATAAGGCCTTGTGTCTGAGAAGAATGCATGGCAGGAACCTATATTTCTTCTATGGCATGAACAACTGGCGAATGCGACTATCACACGAGCAGCGGCACGGCTGCAGATTCTGGGTTGGTTGGTTGGTTATTTGTTTCTTTGCAGACGCGTTCAATCAATTATGATTATTATACTTCTGGGACCGCCCTGTATCGTCACCTTCCGACTATAGACGCGGCCAAGATTCGAACCCGAGTCGATTAGTGCGAAGAGCGGAGCTCTGACCACTAGACCAGAACGTCCTCTTTTACGCGCGAATTTTTTTACCAGTCGTTACTGACATTCATCCGTCGCGAGGCCTTGTTAAAAGACTATTATAGAGTCCAGCCCTAAACCGGTTAAATAGCAAAAGAAAACAATCAATTACAAAGTCCTAAAATGGGGGAAAGGTGGAAAAACCGACGAGCCACAAAAATCAAGAAGCCTAAAAAGGAGATGTCGGGTAATGATACGTTTTTTTTTTGTCCTTCTTCAAAAAGCGCCTGAAAATGAATCAATCCTCTTCTTCCTTCCATGTCTTCTCTCTTTCATCTACATTATACCTTCTTATTATATACCTGCACGGCGTGCCCGATAAAATATTATCGACTGGAAACATATCTGCTTCAGCCGAGAAAGATTGTTGAAACAGCGACGGTGTGAGTAACCCAGAGCCGGGACAGATGACGGGGGCTCAAAAGGTTAGCCAAATTTTGGCGGGAACAGGTTAAGAGCGCGGGAAATTTGGTAAATCGGATCGAGGCGCGCGAAGAAGGTGAATAGGCTTTCGGTTGATTATTTTGATGATTGTATGAGTGTTGGGTTTCGGATCGGATAGCCGATGTGCCTGTAGGCTGGAGGCTGCAATGTGCACACGGTATGGTAACGGTATGGCAAGCCGACTTAGTAACCAAACAGACCATTAAAGCGGGTTTAAATGTTACTATAATTATTTACACAAGGTTTGGGCTTACTTTAAGCAGTGTTAGAAAACGGTGACAAGAACAGTTTAATCATTATTTTTGATGTTTTGGGATTTTATCGATGGCGAATTTAGGATGACGCTATCGTTGAAACACTGAATAAGCTTAATACAAAATACAAACACTGTTTACTATAATAATAATGATGCTGACGAAGATAAATGATGAAGCTATGAAGTTATATCATTTTGAACATTACTGTACCCGCAGTTTGACGTCTCAGCAAAGGAATCAATATGCGCTTTCTCTATCTTTTAATGAGTTCACCCGTCCTTTTGAATACAATATATCAACTTGAGAAATATGGACATAAGGACTAAACAAGGTGCCCTTTAAGCTTAAAAGTTATCTGCGCCAAGAGAGTTCCTCCGCAACATGAAATGCGCAATGATACGTAGCGCGAGGCAGGTGCGAGGCTTGAATGCGACCAGTGATGCGTGCGTATTGAACGATGGATTCGTGTATGCGAGCGATTTGGACATGGAATCATCTTCCGTTCGCAAACAATCTTAATCGGAGGAGAGAGAGAAACAACTAACTTGAAAAGTCGCCAGGAGCAAGCTAGGAGCAAGGTAAATGGAAAATATATAGAGGGACAGAAATATTCGTGGCTTACGGGGTTATGTGAAATCAGGCGACTCACTGGCCTATAAATATCTGATATGGCAAAAATAAGACGTCATCTTTTCCTGCGAATGCTGTATGCCTGATTTATGGAATCAATTCCGCCATCTCCGAATCTGCGCGCATGGCATACTCGCCATTAATTTCGCTATACCGCCCCTATCTTGTCCAAAAGATACATTGCTCAAAGCTGCCTAATAATTATATTGTGTATATCAACATAATGAAATAATCTTTGTCATTATTCTCTTGTCGTATAGTCTCGAGATGATACTGAAGGTAGATGATTTGGTAGGCCAAAGTAACGTATAGGCAAGAAGGGGGTGTTGGGGGCCCCACCCAGTGGCGTAGTTAAGGTGGCACGGGGGGCACGTGCCCTTCAATGAATTGCCCCCCAAATAAAACACATAACATACGTAATGGGAATATCCCCCCCCCAAAAAAAAAAAATCAGTCCGACCACATTACGCCACTGGCGCCACCCTATACATGTATGGACTGCTACCCTCGATGCGCCCCTCCCAAATTATGTACAAAAATACAATACTTTCAGTGTTAAGACGGGTTACCCCCTGCATGATAAACTGATAAATATCCCCGCTCTGTATTAGCCCAAGCCCATTTACATGTCTGACTTTGTGTTGAAAGATCATTAATCAAATCAGATATTGTAGGTATGAATATTAAACTATTCTTAGTCAATCCAAATATTCATCACAAGATATATTTCTTATTTAAGTAGCCGTTCAAAGCGAGCTATAAAAGTCGTTAAAAATACAGTATAAATGTAAATGTATTTCCTTCAAATAATTAGCATTATATTTATTTATTGCATTTTAAAATTTGATTTTACATTTAGAATATTTCGCAACTAAAGTTGTTCTTCACATTTTGATGAAGGGTGTTCGAAGAGAGGCTTAATCGACTGCACGTTCCATGGTTACTCGACATCATAGTTCGTTTATTGTTCGATCACTAGAAAATTTACTGACAATTTTCATTAAAATCGTCCTCTGTTATCCATCTTTTCGCCTCCGCAACCTCCCTGATTTTATTCCAGACCCTCCGGCGAATGATGAAAATAGACGAGCTATGTGGTCAAGAGAATAAAACACTGACTGACCGCTTGGTCGGGAATAAGATGGAACGATTTCCCGTTGTAAAAGTATAATTTCTGCTCAATTAAAGAGCTTCACTGTAATGGCTAACACAAACTCTGGTTGTTGTTTTTTTCCCTCGATTTCTGTGCAAAATCCATCTCGAGGCAATTCGATACTGCTAATTAAGTAAGAGCGATTAAACATTTGGCTTCACTTTAGTTCTCAGAATAACACACGTCTGAATAACTTCGCCACATTATTTCTAAAATTTACAAAATAATGGTTGAGAAATACGTATGTGTCACGTGATAATTTTATAAGCGCAGAGTGAGGATAGAGAATTAGGCGTCGTGGTTGGTTGGTTGGTTGGTTGGTTAGTTGGATATTTAGTTTTTACAGACGCATTCAATCAATTATGATTATTTACGCCTTGGATCGCCCTTTATCGTCACCATCCGAGAGACGTAGCCTGGGTTCGAACCCGGGCCGAGTAGAGCTCTGACCACTAGGGCAGAACAATTCCTCTAACCATGATGGTAGCTAGTCTTGTTGAAGGACGTAACAGCATTCCAGGTGAAGGCATGAAGCAATTTTGCGATGTTAATGAAACGCATTTACGTCGGATTTAAAGGGATAGTTGAGTTTTGGTAGAGAGGGCGCTAGACTACTTTTTTGTTGTTGTGAGGTAATGAAAAACTGAGTGTAAAATTTGAAAGAGCATAATATTTAAATAATAAAATCATCTTTGTTTGATCAAAATCGGTTCAGAGACGGCTGAAATATCCATAAATATAACAATTTGTAATAAACCCGGGGCCCCAGGTTTATTAGAGAATTTTGAACCAGCCGTTAAAAATTCAAAAAAATGCTTCCTCTTTTCAAAAAGTTACAAAATAGGTATTTAAATAGTTGTTGGTTATTTCTCTATCTAATCACTATTTCAACAAAGCATCACATGCACAATATTTTATTCAAAATGGTTGAAACCGATGAGTGTTTAGAGAGCGCCCTCTTACGTTGTAACGGCTCTTTTTGAATGATAACATGATTTTTACTACGTCATTTGTAATTTTTTGATCCTTTCTAGTTATAACTATTAGTTTGTAATGTAATAATGCAGGTTTTGGTTACTAAAATTCAGTTTCACAAAAACTGTACTCTCCTTACCAGAACTCAACTATCCCTTTAAGTCTCTTTCCCCCATCACGAACGGAATAAATCACCGTCGAAGGCCGGCGTTATAGGATTGTCTTATTCATGTTTTCACGTGCATCATCTCCCAAGAGTGGCATAAAGCTGGTTAATTTCCACGATAGACATGATAGAATGTGTGAATATCGGGAGGTGGACGTGCACCGTGGAAAGAACGATGATCCTATAGGATATCCGCTAAAACTTAAAGGGATCTAGTATTTAATTTGTTGTTACGTGCAAAACATTGACGAAAGTTTTGATAAAATGCGTATTTCTGTGATCTGATAATTATATCCACTGAGTGATATGTGAAACTGAGCGAAAATTCAAAGTGATGTGTGTCAACTCATCGCACTAGCTTTGAACACAGTTGAAAGTCTCCCAGGGAGACTTAAAAATCCATGCACTTCAATCATAAGTATTTTTAAAACGAAAGACAGATTTAGAAAACCATAACCCATAACCATAATAATTATGCTTCTGCTAATGTTCGAAGTAATTTTTTCTCGATTTTGAGAATGTTACCAGAACCTTGAACTGTTTCATAATTCGACTTCGTTATTAACTCATTGAAATCTTTTTATTTTGTTTAACGTAGAACGCCAATGAGGATTAGATTTACGTTATTATTTATGTATTCATATCACAACTCAACTTGTATGTTAGCATGCCCTATATCATTTCGTTATTCATTTCAATTGCCCCTTTCTTCTTCTAGATATTAAACATGTGATACTCTTTTATGTTGCACTCTTTCTTTTCGATTCTACAAGTTATTGCATTTGTGTGATGTCTACAACAAAAACACATCAAAGTATTGTAGCTCCGATGTTTTTTTTTCCTGTGAGAACAAATGTAAAATCATATTCAGAAATACTGTACAATATAGAGATGTTTACAGCTCTTTTTAAATCTACCCTATTGAGTATTGAGAACAAAAATGGATGGCGATTATTTCAGCTTTGCTTATAATACAATAATATAACGAAAATATACATATAACTCAGCCATCGTGGGTAATATCATATTAAGATAATTATTATAAGCTTTGTTTGAACATGGCCAAATGGGTTATAGCGATGTCATCCCTCATCTATTGTACTTGGACATTACGATATTAATCAAGTCATTATTGATTATCGAATATTAATTTTCTTTGTGTATCGAGTCTGAATGTAGCCTTTGCATAATAGCGTTGTCTGTTATCACCCATCTATATCATAGCAATTGTGATATGATTATTGATAAAGTAATTATTCGTAATTTTCATCGATTTCGGAGTGTGAACGTAACCTATATCCGTATAGCGCTGTCAATCATAACCTATACAAATTGTAATTGGCCATTGCGATATGATTATCAACCAAGTCGTTATGGTAATCTCATTGTGTGCAGAGTGTAAACGTAGCCAATGAGTTGTAACGTTGTCAGTAGCACTTGAACATAGCGATATGAAAATTAACCGAGTCATTTTCTCTGTCTGCTTGGTGTGAATGTAGCCTCTGCGTAATAAACCTTGTCAGTTATCACCCATCTATAAACCGAGTAATGTTGGTAATTACATACTTAATATATATTGGTCTAATATAATCTACTCTGTCTTCTTGGTGTGAATGTAGCAAGTGTAAACTTGTGTTATCAGTTACCACTCACTCAGTATAGTTTGTACTAGGAGCAGATTGCGATATGAATATTAACCGAGTTGTTTTGCATAGTGTGAACGTGGCCAATGCGTTATAGCGTTGTCAGTTATCACTCACTCATCATTCTATCAGAGAATAGCTTGTACTTCATGTGGCGCGAATTTGCGATATGAATATTAACCGAGTCGTTACTCATCTTGTTTGCGAGTGTAATGTGAACCCGGTCCATATTATCCAGTTATAATTTGCTGCAATCTTGCGGATCAGTGGTGCGTCATGTCTTCGGTCTCCGATATCAGGCTTGTCTAACTCCAGCGGATTAACGGCAAGGGAGCGAGCACGAAGCACCAATCGCGCGGATTAATTTCTCGTTTTCATAACTTTTGCTTTCGCGCTGAAACTGAGCCACCGTCAAGTCGCATTCGGCGAGTGTAGTCTCTTTCTAGGGCGTTATACTTATTTATGTTTTCGTTTAATCCAAATTGTACATTCTTAATATGGCATAGGACATTCTGGGTGATTTCAAGTATGGTGTTTAGGGCTGGTGTTAGTGTTTATCAAACTGGTGTTTGTGTGTAATAAACACTAACACCGGCCTTAAACACCATACTTGAAATCACCCAGTGTGTGTGGCTTCTGTAATACCACATCGAACATAATGTCCACAATGTGATGTTTTCGATGGCTAACACTTAACAAAAGGATTTTTTGTACATCGATCTCCATCACGAAAAAATGTTAAAGGGGTAGTAAAGTTTTGGTAAGGCTGAATTTTAGTAACCAAACCTGGACAGTAACATTATAAACTAATAGTTATAACTCCACCATGCTCGAAAGGTATACAAAATTATAAGCGACTAAGTAAAAAGCCCATTATCATTCAAAAAGAGCCATTAAAACACAAGAGGGCGCTCTCTAAAAAGGCATTGGTTTGAACCATTTTTCATACAAAATTATGCATGTGATGTTTTATTGAAATCATGATTAAATAGAGAGATCATCAACAACTATTTAAAAAACGCTTTTGAACATTTTTGAAAAAGTGTATGCATTTTTTTAATTTTTTGAAAAATTCATCTAATTATTTGGGCCCCAAATAATTATAAGATCAAATATATTTATTGATATTTCAGCCGTTTCTGGACCGATTTTGACCAAATAAAGTTTATTCTGCCATTAAAATTGCATGTTCTCTCAAATTTGACACTCAGTTTTTCATTACCTCACAAAAAAATTGTGATGTGCAGCGCCCTCTCTACCAAAACTAAACTACCCCTTTAATATTTTTTACAACAATTGTGCTTATGTTAATTCATAGGTTGTTTCATAAGTTATAGTTCATGTTATCATTTCAAAATAGTTTCTAGAAAAACGAGATGAACTCATAAAAACCTCACACAAAATCATTATATGATTATTTAATTATATCATTACTCAAATGGATGCACGTTCTTTGCCTGGTAATCCATAGAGACAAGCTGTTCAATAACAAATAACCTGGTCCTAATCATGATAATTATAAATGCTTAGAAACCACATTGCATGCCTATTAGTTGATGCTACGTCAGGCAAACCTCAGACAAGCATTCACAATGCCAGGATCAACGACTATTGATAGGAAATCTCGAATCTATGCATAATAATATTTGAATCAGATGTCAGCGAAACGGCATGACCGATGTATACTCTTATTGACAAAATAATATATTAATGACCATTGGTCTTTATTATTAATATTATCATCATCATCACTTGAACGGAGTCTAGCAGAGACAAGCAAGAACTTCAATGTCATACGCCTCCCAGTGAACTCCCATAGCTACCCTTCCCTTCACACGTACACCAACCCCTCCTTCTAGCATGCATGTCAGGGGCGACATGTTATGTATTATTATGCGAATTGACGAGGAAGGGGGGGGGGGGATGCAGTCTAGACGAAAAGAGAATTGTGTTATATAATTATCTTTATTCTATTTTCTCCGATAGGAACTAAAGGGGGTTTAGTTGACGCCCAGGCATTACAAAACAAAAAAGTTGTATATTTTAATTTGCTTTTAGTTCGTCTGAGGAGGAGGGGGGGGGGGGGGGGGGGGAGGGGTAGCCCAGACCAAAATACAATATTGTGTAAATTATTATTTTGATTTTATTTTCTTCGCAGAGAACTTTGGGGGATGGGGGCAGCAAGGAAGGGAAAATTTCCCACAGGAAATTGAGGGGGCATCCTTTGCCCCTCAGCTACACACACCTTATAAATGATCTACTATATCACACCTCGAACATTCCGCCACACAATTAAGCAATTTACAGAGAAAATGGGCGGGAAAAAGTGGGAGAAATAAAACAAAGAAACAAGCGTATAATAAAGCCCGGATTCACGAGGAAATATCGCAGGAGCTTTACTTATATCCGTATATCTTGTTGCAATATGATAGCGATCATAGTTAGGTCTATAATAATGCCTTCCAGTCATCGTCGTAACTGAGACGGCGGACAGATTTTCTTTTCATTTTTGTTGGTGGTCATACTATATAAGATTTAAGTTGTTATCTTTTGGAAAGCAAAATCTCCCTTCCTTCTCTTTTGTTCTGCGTGCACTATCTTGTAAGGCTGACATGCAATTGTTATTATTAGTCTGAAATGATGTTAAAGGGGTAGTTCAGTTTTGGTGTAGAGGGCGCTGCACGAAATAATTTGTTGTGAGATAGTGAAAAACTGAGTGTATAACTTGAAAGAGCATACAACTTTAATGACAGAATATTATTTATTTAATCAAAATCGGTTCAGAAACGGCTAAAATATCTCCGATCGGAATAAATCTGAGGCCCAGATTTATTCGATGATTTTTTTTTTATTAAAAAAATGCTTACATTTAAACAAAAATTGTCATAAGAGGTTTTTAAATAGTTGTTGATGATCTCTCTATTTAATCATTAGTTCAACAAAACGTCACATGCCTAATTTTGTATGAAAAATGGTTGAAAACCAATGCTTTTTTAGAGAGCGCCCTCTTGTGTTTTAATGGATCTTTTTGAATGATAACAGGCTTTTTACTTAGTCGTTTGTAATTTTCTATACCTTTCGAGCATGGTGGAGTTATAACTATTAGTTTGTAATGTTATTATGCAGGTTTTAGTTACTAAAGCTCAGCCTTACCAAAACTGTACTACCCCTTTAAAGTGAACGAACAAGGTGTGCGATCCCGGTTAAGCGGTCGTTCAACTTGACAGTCAAAGATATACACTCCACTTCTCTCACAAGCAGATTAACTTTAACTAGACTTTAACTTAATTCAAACATATAGCGAAACTGACCAGAAATATATAATATGAATGAAAAAGAGCAAAGAAAATGGGATTCCAGCGATTCAGTAGACTTTAACTTACTTAACTTTAACTATTTCATCATGATACTCGGCTAGTAATTACCATTAGAACACCTAAAAACCACGTTTATGATATATATATTTTTTGTGTTTAAAATCGAAAGGTAACATTTTGTTTTGTTTAATTTCGAGTTAGGCCTATATAAACATAATTATACGCAACTGAAGATTTGCATTGGTGAAACTCCCCCCCCCCCCCCCCCCCCCGCCTCACCCCACCCCGACAGTTCCATCAACACCGTAAAGCGGGGCTCCATGAATTATTTACAAAACATATAGTCAATTTTAGCAGCTATCGTTTTGATGTCATTGGATTTCAAAGCGCGCTGTGAATCATCTCACAAGAAAATATTTTATAGATGAGAGGCGAGAAAGAACTCTGCATTCGTGGTTTTTGGTAGTATCGATATCCCCTCATCGCCTAGACTCTATCAAATATTGCTTAAAACAACACGGGGAATCATAAATATTCGTCTAGGTGTAATAAACACTGTTTTTACAGACGTCGATGTACCCCTACCCTCAGAGGCGAAGCTACGGGAGGGCAGAGGAGGGTGGGGGCACGTACCTCCCCCCTATAATTTGACCACAAAAAATAAAACATTAGGGGGAAATATGTTTGCACCCCTACCTATAGTTACGGGAGAGCACAGGAGGGGTGGGGGCACGTACCCTACCCCAATAATTTGACAAAAACAATAAAACATAAGGGGAAAATATGTTTGCACCCCTACCTTCAGTGGCGTAGTTACGGGGGGGGGGGGGGCACAGGAGGGGTGGGGGACACGTACCCTACCCCAATAATTTAAGAAAAACAATAACAAAAACATAAGGGGAAATATGTGAAGAAATACTTAAGGTGTGCCCCTCTCCGACACCCCCTTTCCTTACGCCACTGCCTATACCAACTTCCTCTACCCCTGCTTTATTACAGTCTCCCCCCCCCCCTTTTAAAACAAATATTTCACTATAATTATATACATCATTGTTTCTCTTTATAGTCGCCCGTCGCCCTCTTCCCCCCTCCCTCACCAACTCCCCCTCCCCTCTCCCTCTCCCTCCTCTATTGTACTATATATTCCTCTCTCTATCTCGATTTGTTCATGTTCTGTTATTCAAGTTTAGTCACATTAGTTCTCTATGCACATCACGTTATACTTGTCACGCATATTGTACCATTTCACCCTTTTTTGTTCAACAACCTCTCTTCCTTCTCTTTCTCTGTCTAGTGTCTATCCCCACCCCTGTCTAACTACATTTATTTATACTATTGAATGTATAATGTTTATTTCCATGTATTCACTAATCACATCACATTCTCCTTACTCATCATGTATTTACATGTATTTATATATTGAATGTTTAATGTTTATTTCCATGTATTCACTAATCACATCACATTCTCCCTACTCATATTGTATTTCTCACCATCTCCCTTCCTCTCTCCCCCCCCCCCCCCCCCTTCTTCCTCTATCGTCATCTCTCCTCCTCTCTTTATTCTTCCCCTTTCCCTCCCCGAGTCCTTTCTACTCATACATTCATACTTAAATATTTTGTCAATGACTTTGTTATTCCCTCACCTTTCTCCGATTGTCAGTCATCGCGTGAAAAAAAAGGATTCATGGATGGGATTCGATGTAAAATATGCCTCATTTCTGCGAATATTAGATTCAAATTCTGTCGATCCGGCTTGATCGAAGCGTATAGAATAACCGTCGTTCATCTACCTGTTGGAGACTCGTCATCGGTAAACCCTCACGGTACGACGCCACGGGAAAACGCCATAGAAATATCATACTTAAACGTTTGCCCGCGAAATTGCGAGGGTTTATCATGAGTGTATAAAGCGGCCTCTCTATATCATACATGATACATGGCAGGTGCATGAATTTATGACTTTAAAATGATGAAAATGTATATATGGTTTTGAATAATTTCTGGAAACAAGAAGGCTCGTGGTTTTTTTCGGAACGGAGATTGCATTCGATTATGAGTTATAGCTGTTGATGTGTGAATCATGACAAAATGGTGACTAAGGTATAATCATGTGCTTTTTCCTCTTCTTTTATTATTTGTTTGTGTAAGAGTAAGAAACAAAATTGGTAAAAAGGACAGTCACATTTATTTGTAAGTCAATTAATAGTATTGAATATAACAAATGAACTATACAAATGATACAAATTTGATGTAAATATTAAGAAATACAAATTATTTTATTTTTAATGAGGAAAGGTACATGAATAGAGACACACATACACGTACATAAAAGTAGAAATTCAAAACCTTATAATAATAATCACGTCTCACTCTATTATAAAAAGAAAATAGACATACCCAAACATCTAACTGAAACTTTATTGTAATATTACCATTATTATCACAGTCTCTCTAATCATATATAATTGTTTTATTTTTCAACGAACTCGGAGTAATAAGTGGTAATGTCATGCACCAGCTTATAAACAACATATTGTTTTCAAAGAAATGAAATAATTGAAGAATATGGCAATTGAAGAAATACGCAGCAAAATATATGCTTCGGAAAAAAGCGTTGGCCGAGTGATGATCATTAATTTTGATATGGTTCCAATAATACCGAGAAAATAAGGCATTTGAAAAGAGCATCGCATAATGAATTGATAGTGATGGAAATGGTCTGTATAAAAAAGTGTAAGAATATAGAAGTTAATTGGGCGGATGAAGGAGAAAGATGAGAAAAGAAGAGCGATATTGGATGATAAAGAAAGAAATAACGACGATCAGGAAACGTCGAATAGATGAGACCATCTTGGCACAAGTGGGCCTGACGTCATATGGTAGGGTTAAAGTGCCAAATGAAAAACGGAAGTCGGCCGACCGCGCCACCCAGGCCAATCAAATGAATATAAAATTTCTTAAATGAATCAAATTTATTATCAATCATTCGAGCTCGCCAACGAGGGCCTAAGAGCCACAAACACTTTTCATCAATATATAGCCGTTCTTGAATTATACAGATTATATTGCGTTTATCCTTTTAAGTTTTTGTTATGATATAAATAACGAATGCAGAAATAGTTACCTGGCTTTTGTGGCTAATTCGTTCATCATATTGATAGTTTTGTTATCCATTACTTTCAGGCTAAGTGCGAATATGGAAATACTGCTCTAGCTTATAGTTTCTAAATTAAC
>JBAMJV010003233.1:180000-189915 GCA_037951105.1 Echinarachnius parma
CTTAATTTTTGTGAATTACACTTGATTTGTACACTTGAGATGTAAACTTTTACTATTTGAAATGTTATTCAATTGTAAATGTTATGTTAATTTGGAGAAATCAAAATCACTTTTTAAAAAAAAGTGTGTGCGTGCGGGTGTGTGTGTGTTTTTGTGTATGATTTACCTGAAAATGTTTGTGATAAACATTTTGAAGTAAAAGGTGTACATGTATAAGAGAGAACGCATCACCAATTTCGTAAAAACTGAGTGTGCTAATATTAAAAGGATAGTTGAGTTTTGGTACAGAGAGTACAGTTTTGGTCAAACTGAATTAAAACATGCACCACTATACGTTACAAACTGATAGTTATAACATCATCATGCTTGAAAAGAATGCAAAATTACAAATTACTATGTAAAACTTTGTTATTCTTCAAAAAGAGCCGTTAAAACTCAAGAGGGCACTCACTAAAAACTTACTGGTTTCAACCGTTTGAAATAAAACATTGTGCATATGATGTTTTGTTGAAATAGTGATTAGATAGAGAGATAATCCACAAATATCTAAAACCCTCCTTTTTAAGATTTTTGAAAGCATTAAAAAAAATATTTTAACGGCTGGTTAAAAATTATCGAATAATTGTGGGGCGCCACAATAAGTTCAAGTTCAAGTTCAAGTTCATTTTATTCATTTCAATCATAAAATCATAAATATAAAATACAATCATACAAAACAGTAATAAGTACTTGTAAGCAGTTGCCCTCTTTTAGACACAAATGATATAGTTTTGCACATTTGATACAAATTATACAACCTAACAAAATTCATACAACATACATTAAATTCATACAAGTACGCACTCACACACACATACACATGACGCACACATTGCATGGGGAAGAACAAAAAGCTATCTTTACAAGAGTTAGTTTGAGTATGAAGAGATGAATGATCTCTTCAATTGGGCTTTAAATGCAGACTGAAGAGTGCAACTTCTAAATTCATTTGATAATTCATTCCATATACGAGGACCATTATGTTTAACAGAGTATAATATTGCTTGAGTATTAACCTTTATATAATGGTATTTATTACTTGAGCGAGTGTTATATGAATGTACTAAATTATTACAAAGGAACATTTTAGAAATATTGTTTGGTGACAAATTATTAAAAACACAATACATTATTAATGTAGCGGTTCGAATTTTATGAATATCATAAATATTGAGAGTGTTTAAACGAAAAAGCAAAGGAAGTGAATGAGCTTTATAATTAGAGTTAGTACATATTCTTAAAGCTTTCTTTTGGAGTTTATATAAAGTGTCCAATTTAGTTTTCCCAACAGTGGCCCAAGTAATATTACAATACTGTAAATATGGCAAAATGAAGTAATTGTACAACATAAACAATTCCCTTTCTGGTAATATCAAGGCTAGCGTAATTTATATAAAATACCAATGTTTTTAGAAATTCTATGATTTTCAAAAGATAAAGTATCATCTAAAAGGACTCCAAGAAATGTAACTGATGAGCTTACTGTTAAGGTGACATCATTCATCATTATTTTAACATCATGTTTATGATATTTACTTTTTTTACCATGGAAATATAATACATTTGTTTTTTCATAATTCACAATTAACTCATTTGCATTAAACCAATCAACTATTTTTCTTAATTCTTTATTTGTTTCTACTATAAGTTTATCAAAATCAGTGTGTGATGCAATAATATTTGAATCATCCGCAAAAAGAATGAAGTGAAAAAACGAAGAAACAGAGCAAAGGTCATTTCTAAGAATTAGGAGAGGACCCAAAAGGGATCCCTGTGGGACTCCGTATTGGACTCTCTCCTTATTTGAAACAAAGTTATTGTAGGATGTAAATTGATAACGATCATATAAATAATTCCTAAACCATTCTAAAGTAATACCTTGAATACCAAAATTTTGATTAAGTTTTGCAAGAAGAATATCGTGATTAATAACATCAAAGGTTTTTGATAAATCAAGGAATATACCAAGTGTATATAGATTATTATTTAAAGTTGTCAAAATGTGATCATTAAGGTCAATTAATACATCACAGGAAAAATTTCTTCTAAAACCATAATTATGAATCGGTCAATAAAATATTCATATTAATGTGATCTAGTAGTGGATTATAAATTAACTTCTCTAATATCTTAGAAAACATGGAAGTAATGTAATTGGTCTATAATTTGAAAACACATGAGGGTCACCTTTCTTAAACACTGGAATTAATTTACCAATTATAAAACTATTAGGGACTAATCCATATAGCAACGAAAAATTACATATATGAACAAGAGGTTTAACAATAAAATGTATAACATGTTTAATAATATATTGACTTATTCCATCGAACCCTGTGCTTTTACTTGATTTAAGATGCTGTACAATTTGTATAGCTTCTGCTTCATCAGTTGGATAAAAATACATAGGAACATCACATTTATCAGTAAGATATATGTATCAAAGTTATGTTCAGATTGAATAATATGGTCAGACTTAAGTTTAGTAGCAATATTAGAAAAGTATGAATTAAACTCATTTACAATCATAATGCAAATGGTTATGTTTATGGATCCATTTCCGAACCGATTTTGATCAAATAAAGTTTATTCTGTCATTAAAATTGTATGGTCTTTCAAATTTGACACTCAGTTTTTCATTATCTCACAAAGTTGATCAAGTTCGGGGCCATCTTCGAGAAAAATTCTAAAATTCCATATTCGTGTGTCCATCTGGTGTCAACTTCGGGACAGTGTGACGCCTGTATCATGCATAGCACGCTGCGAAGTACGGATAATATTTTATGCGCACAGTGCATAGTCGCCGACTGTCTAATTTAATGATGAAAATGTCTTATTTCTTAATCAAAAATAAAGAAATCAACAGATTAAGCTGTCAATCTTGAAAGGAATACATTTTTGGTACTGACTCATAAATTTAAATAGTCAGTAACTATATTACAGGCCAAAAATGTAATATTTAACACAAATCTTGGCTCCAAACGCCAAACCTATATAGGTATGCAGGTTTGGGTAACTAAAGTTCAGCCTTACCAAAACTGTATACCCCTTTAAGAGGTAAAATTAAATCTTTAGACCCATGGGTTGAATTAACCACACTATTACCCTACTACACCTTACCCGCGGGTTCAATTTAACCCATATACAACTGAAATGACTGGATTGAGTATTTGGGGTATTACAATACTTGGTCACGACTCATGGCTAAATTACCTTTCTGTTTTTAATTTTCAACGTTTCCTTGTGTAGGCCGTTTTCAAGCTTTAAGTTGCCATAGTTACCATTATTGTCCGCAATATACTGAGTGTGTCATAATAACCTTTGGTTATCCCCGGACCACAAGAAGACTTTACAATTATTATGTATGTCAGTGTGTTTTTCTCTCGATTATTTTGATAATTATATCGTGAGTGCAACAAGACGCAACAAGATGGTTATTATTCATTTCATGTACAATAACTTGATTTCGCAAAGCACCGTCCTACATGCAACAGGTAAATCAAAGAAATATATATAAATACATCGTAAATAAAAGGTCCGCAGGATATATTGTATATAGGAACTAAGTTTTTTCTCTTTCAAATTGATTAAATACATGTGTAAATATTAACAAAGCCGAACGCGGACAAACACACACCATTCTGTTCAATGTTTGGTAAGGAGTATGATTTATATTGTTGCGCATTTGCCCTGTATGAAACCCCCGATTACGTAACATGACGAATATTCAACCCCTTCTTCAAACATGATAATAATAAAAGACTAGATTGTACAGTATTCAGTTTGAAGAGACTCATATTTACATTGCTAGATTATTTGCCTATCTTTTATGTTCTATTTCCATTCCTTTTCACACAGTTTTGAGTTGTTTCTCTTATCTCCGGCATTTTTGTTTGTTTTCGTGTTTGCCAAAGCAAAGTGACATGTCAACATTTGTTTATTGCATAGTGATGTTGCATACAATTACTATTTATATTATCTGTATCAGTATTATAGCATACAAAATGTATACATTTACATTTAGTATAATACTCTAAACAGTATACATGTATATATATTTGTATATATGTTTGTATAGAGTTAAAGAAGAGATATCAGGGGCGGATCTAGCTTTTTGCTAAGGGGGGGTTTGAGTGGGGGGGGGGGGGGGGGGGGGTTGACCCAATGACAACGCGGAGCATCGTCCACGAGCCGCATGATGGCGTTTTTCTATGGCGTTTTTCTATCACTGGGCAGCCCAAGGGGGGGGGGGTTTAACAGGGGCGTCGATCCTGGGGGGGCAGGGGGGCGGTCGCCCCCCCAATAATTCAAAAAATGAGGAAGAAAAAAATCGAGTGATATAATGGCAAAGAGGGGAAAGACACATTTATCAATAATTAATCTTCAAAATAGCCGTTTTTTAGTTTGAAAAGGACTGTAAATCTCTTTTTTTTTTGCCGCGCGCTTCGCGCGCATACAGTTTCTCATATTGCAAGTTTAATTTGGGTTGCGGGAACTCACCTTTCGAAATGTGTTGGGCAGTGTAATTTCTCAAACGCACACCTCAAACGAAGTTTATTAAACCCTCATAATATATAGCTAGCACACCGTCACAGAAAATAAAATAATCTGAAATTTATCTTTCAGTCAATTCGGTCCATATGCGCTGAACGCAAATCAAATTGGAATATCATGTCCCCCACATTTGAAAGTGGAGGAGATTGTCCCCCTCCCTTTGTCATTATGTATGTTTGGTTCCATACTTATATACTTCATATTACGTAAAATTTCTGTCTCAGGTGTGCACCAAATCGCACAATTTCACGCCCAAAAATACAAAAGCTCCCTACTGTGGGAGGGGGACACCCCCTTCCACACCCTCCCCCGCTCGGTCACTTCGCTTCCTCGCAATGTCTCCCCTCCACTTTGGAGAAGTTGTTGACGCCCTTGCTTAGTTTCATGGGAACCCAATGCCCTAGACCAGCGCTTCTCAACCCTTTTTAACCCGCTGCCCACTTTGGCCCCTACAAATTTGTTCGAGGCCCACTTTGGCTCCTACACCTTACAAAAACATATTTGGAAAAAATGACAAAATTACAATAAAACAGAAGAAAATCGTGGTAACATGTATTATAATATAGCTAAATTTCAGCTGTGGTCATTTAAAATAAGACACATCTTATTTTCTTTTTTAATCTATTTTTTTTCAATTTCATTTTGGCCGACCTCGCGGACCACTGGTTGAGAAGCACTGCCCTAGACTAGTGGCTCTATAGTATACAGGATCACGTGGATCCATCTCATGCAAGGCTCAATCTTTTCCTCGCTATGCCCTTTAAAAATGCGTTACGAGTAGGTTCACTATTTTATACCATTTTAACACCCATGATAGGAGTTGTAAATGTCTGAAATCTAAAAGCTTCCGGGGGCTCCGCCCCCTGGACCCCCATTATTGTCCCAAAATGTGGGTGCTCCCCAAAGTCAGGTCTTCGAGCCATCAAGACACTTTCAATGAGCGCATAATACAACTTCCGGGCATGTCAATGTTGGGCTTTTAGCTCTCTCAGTGGTCACTCTGGAAAATTTTTCAAATTTCGCCCCCCCCCCCCCCTCCAATCGCAAAAACGGATCGACGCCCCTGGGGTTTAAACCCCCTAACCCCCCCCCCCCCCCCCTAGATCCGCCACTGGATATCAGAATCCTTTCATGTAAAAAAAAATAATTTCAGTTATGCAATTTATCCAGACTAGTCATCATTCGACTCATATTACATTATTTAGGAAGAATTTAGCGTGGTGCATGTGTTTAAAGGGATCTAGTAACTTTGTTGACATGTGCAAAAAGTGATGAAGGATTGATGCAATGTATATTGTTGTTATCTCTGTCCACAGGGTATTGTGTGAAAATTTCAAGTTAAATGGACATTGCATGGCCAAGTAATGAGCAAAAATGCAAAGTGATATTCACTGACTCACTGCACTCACTTTGTACACGATAAGAAAAACTGCGGGGGAGTTTTTCTTATCTGAATACTTCAATCGTACATATCTTTGTAACGAAAGGGAAATTTGAAAAACCAAAACCGGTCCCATGATTTTATTGTTAATACGAATACAACAAGGTATGATGGAACCGCTAGAATTAAAATTTTATTTTGAAGATTTGGACAATGTTACTAAGTCCCTTGAAAGTGATCCATTAACTTGGTTAAATTCAACCAAAATCACTCAGAGCTTTCACATTTCTCTTGCACCTTGTTGCTTGGTTCATGGTAACAGAAGGATGAGATGGGTTTTGATTTTTAAACGCTCCCAAATTATGAAGATATTTATGATTGAATGAAAAGCGTTCCGGAATGCTCTTAGATTGTAGCCACAAAAAACAAAGCAATGGGCAGTAGGTGATAAAATCTGGCTACAATTTTAAACTTTTCACTATATAGGTAAACTGTTTGTTTTACTATGAAACTATCACACATCATTCATAACAATCTTACAATTATATATTGGCGTATGATTGGAGTCTCAAATAGTATCACTGTTGGACAAAATCCTATACGAAGTTAATGGATCACTTTGTATGTTTAAGATCAATAAAAACACAATTGACAACTATTCTCTCTCGCCGAAATCTGTAGCGCATTAGGCGTATAGACCTAGGTAAACCAATCATCGTGATATCATGGATATAAAGGTAAAATTAAGCATCGGCTATCAGGTAAAAGAATCCAATTAAATGATTGATAAACATAAGAAGGTTTAATTATAACGTGATGGATTACCACTATCAAGGTGACAAGTTTTTTTTTTCGTTTTGTCTACCTAAAACGAATCTATTCTTCCCCCCCCCCCCCCCACACAAATAAATTCAAAATAATTAAGGGGCGACTTATTTGCCTCTTTTTTGCGCGCCATTAATGTTTCTCGCTATATATCGGATCGCTTACTGGTTCGGGGCTAGGATCGAGGGGATGGGGTATAACTGAAAACATGATTTTTTGATATTCACATTGTTCTCTAATTGATATCGTTGGCGATAATCCGAGGGATGCATTATGGCCGGCGGGCTTTGGCGACATGGAGCTTGTCCAATTAAGGGTGCCGCATTACATGATGATTGCGTCTTAATTTCATCCATCCATGTAGCCTTTCTTAAGGCCCGGTCACATATCACCGGATAGCGTAAACGGATGCCCGACGAATAGAAAATTTGCGAAATCAAATTATCCGGTGGTGAAAGCCGTCTCCATTGCTTTATGCACAACAAAACATCCTGCCGGATAGAACAACGTACGCCTGAGAAGGAACGGACCAGAAAGGCATACAAACGGAGACGAACGGAAATAAAATGTTACTCTCCGTCGGGCATCCGTTTACGCTATCCGGTGATATGTGACTGGGCCTTATAAGGAGCGCACGTGATCACGGTGATTGGGAGAAGCTATTATAATGCCGGTACAATGTCAAATATGGATTCACTTCCCAAAATGACATGTTTTTGCTTTCATCGCGAAAAGTGGATGCATTTTAATTTAGTATCATGTTTCAATTTAGATAAAAGGGGTGACTTTACAATCTACATTATGAAACGGACAATCATAACATGATTAAATCCCATTGGAACAAATTGTTTTTATCGAGTAATATTCAACATTTTGCGTGGTCATTGATGGTGTAGTGCATGGAGAGATAAACACTTTTAAGAATTATCTAAGAATGAAATTAATTCAAGCACATTTGCAAGGCGCGACTTAAATCTATACAAAGATAAATACGTTTTAATTTGAGGCGTACACCATTAATGATTACCGCATTTTTCTCCAAACTAATCATGTTCAAAGGATTAAATACATAACAAGCGAGAGGTTTGTTTATGAAGTCGCATTATTCTGTTTAGGATCCCAGGGACCTCCCAACCTCGAGGTCTCAGGTAATTGAAGCAATGGTCGTAATGGGATGTTCAATTCTAAGAGCCGACATGAATTTCATGCAGGCCTTTTCTAATTTGTGCATTTAGTTGGCAGATCTATTGCTACCTTTTCGCACATTGTGTTTCTTTTGTATTCACTATTATACTTCAAATTTGTTCCATCTTTTATCTGGTTGGTAGTTAGTGGCGTTAACATGAATTGAACAACGGGGTGGATGGGGGGGGGGGGGGGGGGGGGCGTGCACATAGGATGTCAAAGCCACAATCTTGTGTCGTTGGCTATATTGTTTTATAAATGATTTCCATTTTTGATCTCCAACAAAGAGGGAGGGGGGGGGGGGGGGGGCGTACGCCAGTCCCACACTATGCTGGGTTTTCCGATTGTTTTGTTCTCTTCTTTTTCCCCATTTATTTCCGAAATCACATAAGCATACTAGCTGCGCCACTGTTGCCTGTTGCCTGAACGCCATGCAGTCTCCCGTCATGCCTGTTGACCTGATCTATTTCAATGACATCCCGCTAACCACTCCCTGATGATAAAGATGTTGTTTGTGGTTAGGACGTTGATTCAAATTCCCTGCCGTCCTTGCCCTTTCCATATAGGGGCGTAGCCAGTATCAATCCAGGTCAGGGGGTGGGGGGGGGGGGGGGGGAGGGGCAGGAGAGAGGGAAGCAATGTTTCTCTCTAAAAATGTAGGTGCAGCAGCCTGTGTTAAATGAACAAAATTTAAAGTATTTTTGAACTGAATTTATGTATTTATGTATTTTATTTTGTTTTATTCTTTTCCTATTTTTTATTTTGTGATTAATTTATGTACCATTTTATTAATATATTGAGTTAGTTTGTTAGTTAGTTAGTTAGTTTTGTAATGAAATGTATGTATTTATATATTAGTTACTTATTTAGCCAACTGATTTATTAATTTATCTAACAGTATACACATTCATTTAATAATTTATCAAAGTTTATGCAAGTTTATTGATGATTATTGCGTTTTCATTGATTGTTATCACTATAATTGTTCATTATTATATAATCTTTCTATTGATTTCAACTATTTCCCCATGCGAGAGAAGGAGGCAGTACTGCGGGTAGAGCAAGGGTACCGTGAATATTATCCTGACCCTGGTGGGTGTTTCACAAAGATCCTAAGTTGAACTTAACTCTAAATTGGACTTTAAAAGTATGGAAAGCCATTAGTTTCTTGGAAAATTTGTTTTAAAAGTCCTTTTTCAAAGGCATAAAATGTTGATTCGAATCATTGATATTTTCTGTTATCAAGGAGATTACATGTTCTTGATGCAACATTTTAGAAAAGTCTAGAATTCTTGCTTTTTTGCTTTTGAATATATTGCATTCCAAGGCTACAAATGGCTTTCCATAATACTTAAGTTAGAATCTTTGTGAAACACCCCCCTGGTGTTGCACGATCCAACGATCACCGCCTCCCTGAAGCAGCTATGATGCGGCCCGCGCCCTTTCGCCGAGTCCACTCCGATCTGATCACTGTCTTCATTCTATTGGCTCCGAATCGTGATACCCTGGATACAATACTGTAATGCATATACCTTGCGTCCACACCCGTCTTACCCTAGTCTAGGGTGTCACGACGATGATGACGATGACGATGACGACGACGATAATGGTGTTTATGATAATTATGATTGAACAATCTTTATTTAATATATGAAAATGTATCAAAGGAAAACAGAATACAAACATTTGATATAATGATGACAAAATAATAGGCATACTGTTCATAATAATCAAAATAATATTAATAATAACAGTAATAGTATCGATGCTAATAATAACAACATTATGAATGATAATAATGATAAAATGATAATAGTAATACAAATAACAACGATAATGATAACAATTAATAATAACACATTTTACATGTTGTGTACTATCATTTGCTCCCATACTCGTCTTGTAATAGCGTGTAACCCTGTCCGAATGAA
>JBAMJV010003234.1:0-24621 GCA_037951105.1 Echinarachnius parma
AATTACACATGTCACGATATGCTACCATAAATTCAAAATGGCCGCCATCCTGTCTAATGCGACCAACTGTCTATAGCGACCGCGTTTCGCCGGTCCCTTGAGTGGTCGCTATAGACAGGTTTGACTGTACATACTTTTTTCCACAAGTCATCACAATAATAATGTAATTTGACTTACAATATAAAGTTTGTGTTCATTAGACTAGAAGTGCATACATTTATATCATGAAAGAACCCTTACAATTAAAGAACAGTGAAACTATGGCTTTCGACTACTATTATCATTTAGAGGGTGAACAGACATTTAATTTGATACATGACTTGGCAATTTTGGCCTACTGGATCCCATGAAATCCTTCTGTGAACATACCCAAATTTTACAAATTAATCCGGCGGCAAAAGATGATGGGAGTGGCCATGTTCGTGTTACTAGCCGACATGATTTGCAAATTCTGACGTATGTGCGGATGGCCGAACAAAAAGCTTTTCACTGATTTGCAGACTCATCAAAGCGTCTAGAAGTATTCAAACAATGGTTTGCATTAGTGTTATTGAATTGAGTTAAGTGCAGGAATGCATCATTGACCGATCGCAGTGGTGTACGTCCGCACAGACCTAACAATGGCGGCCTCCAGCGTTCGCGTGAATAGTGGTGTACCAGATAGTGTTTTGACATATTTCTTCCAAAGCAGAAATCTGAGTCGGGGTAATGTTATGCGAAATAAACAAGCATATTATGGTGTATAGAGTAGGATAAACTCTATTCTAGAGTTGCATTGGCCTTTAAGAACAACATAGTCAGGATAGTACTGTTTGCATCCGTGACATTGCATACATGTCGTCGATGGTGGCCACATCTCATATGGAGAAGGATCTCTTTGATTGGAAAATATCTTCAAGAGCTTGTATATTGCAGCTTTTCAAAGATTTGAATCCTCGAACTGGTCAGATGATGGTTTAAACAGCTATGGTCATATTAGGTGATGGCACGTGTCTCATTTGCCAATGACCACGAATATCTAGCCGTATCTTCTGATTAGGGCATTACACATCGGTCAAAATGTCACACTAATCATAGGGATGTGTAAATTAGAGTGGTGTCTTCCACATTTCAGGTAGATACCCGAGGTGGGATGCTCCATGATACAGACACATGTAATAAGGTCGTCATTGGCATCGGTGGGTGTGAACTCTGTCATGTCTGTGAGCTACTTAATACCCGAAACCGCAGATAATCAAGAAACTAGTCTTTAGATTTGTTGATTAAAGACTATGACTTAGACATTCCGAAAACATTAATTGCAAACAATAATAATCCCGAACATTAATAGCTCACTTTGTCAAGTTGAATTAAGGGCAGGTTTAAGCTGTTCATACTGTTCATACTGAGGAAGCTTGGGGCGTTTCCTGTTAGTTGTAAACTGCAAACATCTATAATTATAGAACTATACATGACTGCATGTACTTCCATTTGACTTTTTAGACTGAGACCCCGTTTACAGTGCAGGGCCGGGCCGAGACGCGTCTCGGCCCGGCTTGGTACGAACAGTCACGTCACGTTCACGTTCACGTCACGTGAACGGTTCTGCAGGTCACCCAAATCTACGAAGTGTAGGGTAAAGTGACCCAACAATTTAATCAAGATTTTTAAATTGCAAACGCTTGTTACTAAGACTAGACATACACGCACAAAGAGATTTAAAAATGTCGACGAAAATGCCGATACCCCCTTATCAAATCTTTTCAATCATTATGTTTATAATATGTACGTGCATAATTCAGAGTAATCAGAGACGATAATATGCAGTTCTGTCATTTAGGTTATGTACAACCATACCACTTGCATTATTTGTCTTGTTATTGGAGTATTTCTAAAGACGTGTCGTGCCTGGATTTTGGCAAATGTTGATTTCCAGCTGAATTACTACACGCAGCGGACAATTCAGTTCGCATACGCCTGAAGTTCCCGTGCTCGACGTCTGCGCGCGCGTACAGCTGGCCCCGGCGTTGTATATACATGCCTGTGAAAGTGAGTGAGTGAGTGAGTGAGTGACTGCAGTGATCAATGAGTTTAAAAGTAATAATGGGGAAACAATGATTTGATTAATAGTGTTTATTTATGGTTATTGAATCTATAAATCAGTCATTTAATCTATTAATCAGTCAATCATTATAATGAAACAATCACACCAACCAATCAATATTAAATAAATCAATTAATGTATTTGACATTCGAACTAGCTACTTGTAGGCAGTGGCGTACCCAGGATTTTTTCAAGGGGTGGGTGTGAGGGGGGGGGGTATTTCGTCAGAATTGAAGTAAGCGGGGGGAGTGTGGGTAGGGGGTGTCCGTAGAAAATGACCACAGCCGAGGACGAGACCAGGACCGGTCACAAATTTCGAGGCCGAGACCAAGACATTTCTTGAATTATGTAAGGGGGTGGGGATGGGGGTAGGGGGTGTCCATCCCCCTGCCCCCAGGCCTGTGTACGCCTATAATTGGTATATTTACAGTATAGGTGACAATGACAATGACAATGACAATGACAATTGACAATGACAATGACAATGACAATGAATTTTATTCTCAATAACGGCCCCTCACGGGGGCATGGGAGAAATACAACAAGTGTATATATACATATATCAAGTATAAACATGATAAAAAAACAAACAAAATCTTTGGCAACAACATTTAACTAGCACACACTAAGAAAACTTAGCCATAATAATACTACAAAACCTTGATAAATTCTTTAACTGTTTAATATTTCTAACATTGAATAACTGGTACATCTTATATACATTTGGCCTCTTAAAATAATGACCTTTAACTAGCTGCTTCTGATCATTCTGAAATGCAGGGCACACTAAGACATAATGAAATTCATCCCCCTGATCTTGTAAGGAACACAAGCTGCAAATCTGCAACTCTTGCTCAGGCAAGTAGCGACCATTTGCTATTGGGAGTTTATGGTTTCCACACCGAAATCTAGACAAAGTTATCCTATCTTTAACATCCAACTGCACTAAATATGTTTCAAAACCAACCACACTTTTAAAGATCCTATAGTTTATACACAAACGATTCCTATTAACCTCATCATTCCAATTTTGCTTATACATATCAGCTAACCTCAAATTCAAAGACAATTTCACCCAATCAATATTCAATGGAACATCAACAGTCCAGATGTTTGACATTCCACACCTATCCAAAATATGTTTTATATGTTTAATCCACCTCGACTCAAAATCACCCTATCATACAACTTACGCAGCAACTTACAAACAATGTAAGATAACTTTGACTTTTTCCCCTGAACAATTCTAGCCCAGTAGCTAACCATACGCGACTCTACAGTACTTCTCAAATCAGACCTACCAAGTTCTCCATAAACCATACAATTAGCAGTACCACGATTAACTCTAAGCAAACTTTTAAGAAATTTCTTATGAAACATTTTAATACAATCAAGTTTCTGAAACCCCCAAACATCGCAACCATATAATAAAATTGGTACTACAAGCTGATCAAATAACTCACATTGAATATCCAAAGGCAAACACAATTTCCTTGCCTTACCAATTAAACAATTTAATGCTCTCCTTGCCTGATTCACCTGTTTAACTATAGCTTTATTAAATAAACCATTAAAACTAAAGGTTATCCCAAGATAATCATAATCAGGAACTACTTCCACTTCGCTCTCACCAAACATAAAGGCAGGAAATTTACGAACTTTTCCGCGAGAAAAAAATCATAATTTTTGTCTTAGTAACATTGACAGTTAATTTCCAAAGTTCACAATACTGATGAACTGCACATAACGCAGCTTGTAACTCTACAGCTGACTCAGCCATCACAATAGTATCATCGGCATAAAGTAAAGCATACAACTTTAAAAAATACCTCTACATCGTCATCACTAAGGTTTTCCCTTATCTCAGTAGAACACATATTCAGACCCTTATAATGCCTACTTATAAAATATTCAAAGTCATTAAGATATATCGCAAACAAAAGAGGAGACAAATGTTCTCCTTGTCGGACACCTATATTACACAGAAAGAAATCTGACAGGTTATGTCCTACCTTAACACATGACTTAGCACTTTCATACATTATACACTACACGTATAACATTACCATTAATACCACTAGCAATTAACTTTGACCATAAACTGGCCCTATCAACCAAATCAAAGCCTTTTGATAATCTATGAAGGCACAATAAATCCTCTTACCACGATGCAAGTATAAATCAATCAAACCATGCAATGTAAAAATATGATCTAAAGTACTATAGCCACTCCTGAATCCAGCCTGTTCATCTCCCATTAAACCAACACAATTCAAATATTCAGTAAGTCTTGCATTAATACAGGCAGTAAATAGTTTACCTACACAACTAAGTAAAGTTATTCCTCTATAATTATCAGGGTCATCTGGAGAGCCTTTCTTTTTATACAAAGGTTTAATCATACCCAGGCACCAAATAGTGGGTACCACACCAGAGTACAAAATAGTATTAAACAAACAAACAAGCAATAGCACAAAGCTGGTCGGTGTAGGACGGGTTCGTTCACGATTAAATTTACCGAGAATTAGTCTCATCTCAACGACAATTTACATTAATTTGTTTTACGCAAGCGCCAATTTACGTGAGCTTTCATGAATTGCATATAGTATATCTACAAACTGTTGGGTCACGTAACCCAACACTTCGTAGATTTGGGTGACCTGTTTCACAAAAGGTACAGAACCTTCACGTGACGTGAACGTGAACGTGACGTGACTGTTCGTACCAAGTCTCTCGGCCCTGCTTAAATTGCGGTACTCGGCCCCCCAATTTTGGTGCGTTTACAGTGGCGGTCTCGGCCCTCGCGGCCCGGCCGCCCTTTCAATATCTTGTCGTAGTGGCGCTCTGCATGTAAACAAACCATTATTTTAGAGGCACGCTGGGGTCACAGAACAAAGGCGCGTTATTTGCAATTAATTGTTTTCCCAATTTGGTACCGCATTTGGCCCTGCGTGCGTTTACAGTGAGAAAAAGCGGGCCGATACTACCTCCAGAGCGGGGCCAAATGCGCGGCCACTTTTGGCCCCGCATTTGGCCTTTTGAGCGTTTACAGTGAAAAAAAGGCCGGGCCGAGACGCGTCTCGGCCCGGCCTTTTTTTCACTGTAAACGGGGTCTTAGACCATTTTGTCGAGCACATCATTGTACAGAAATGTATATGATATTAAATTTCGTTTAGTTTCAGTATTATGTATCAGCATATCCAAACTTATAGTCAAGTGTATACTCGAGAAAAAACACCTAGAAATTGAAGTATCAAACCTTGGTCTGCCTGTTGTTGTTGAATTCACAAATAATCCGCAAGCCTTCCTCATCAGTCAAACTGATGTTCAACATTTCCTCTGAGAAGGCATGTTTGTAATTCAACACCTTCTCGGATTTCTGGATATCCTGGATATAAATTGTGATAATGCATGATTCTAGAATAATTGTTGAGCGTGTGACACGTTTAAGAAATAAACATAACACAAACAGTCAGCCCCCTAAACAACTCCTCATAATCTCTAAACCAAGAAGTCTTTAAACATTCTGTCTTGACAAAAATATTTCTACAGTATTCACGTACATTCACTTCATGGCTCACTGGACACATATCTAAGGCAACATGACAACATTTCAAAAGTCTCAATAATTCCTACACATTTCTGAAAATATACACAAATGGATTTAATATTATTTTTGATGATCTCTCTATTGAATAATTATATCTTAACAAACATCAAATGTACATATTTTGATTTAAACATGATTGAAACTTAAGGTGCTTGCAGGGCACCCTCTTGAAGTAAACAGCTGCTTTTTAATGACAACATACCTGTAACTAAGTCGTTGAAATGTTATCCCACAATTCAAGCATTATTAAATTATAACTGTTAGTTTTTAATGATAAATGACAAGTTTTAGTTGCTAAAATTCTGTTGGACCGGAACTTAACTTTCCCTTTAAAAATAGATATCGGAATCAATTTAAGATGCCACTTCGGTAGATGTTTACGAATGTGAAGGTTTAATGATGTTATGATAATTATTAAATATCACATCGGTGAAATCGCGAACAACGTCATCGCCCCCGGCTATTTTTAGAATTACTTTATTTGTGGATATGACCGCAGTTCCTAAAGATATATGGATGAAACAAACGTTTATTTACGTGCTTTCATAGTTTCTGTCTAATTCGTTTTTAAATATATTTAAATATATTTGAAGTGCCCCCTAAACCAGAAAATTACCATATCAATATCTTGCTTCCTATGATTTTAAGGATTGATTTAAAATCTGCCTTCTTGTATAATTTTGTGCTTTCCAAGAAAATCACATTCCTGACAACTTTTAACACGTAGCGATGGCGCCTGCGCTCTATATATTCGTCTCTACTCTATGAAAAAAAAAAATCCTAAAAACGTACTTATTTCCTACTTGATTCGCTATTATTTAGTATTCTTTGGTTTGTCAATATTTTGTTTATGATTTGTTGTTATATTGCATATTATTGTAAGCGCTGTGATATAGTTTACTATGAATAGCGTAGCTAAATGCCTAATAATAATAATAATAATAATGAACATTCATATTTAGTTATTTATCGTACCTTCAAGCATCCCTTGAGTGTGTCAAACAGACGGACGTGAAGTATCGGGATACGGTCGTTCGGTGGTTGGACCGGAAGGAAGGGGATGAAGGACACCAGCTTTCCCCTGGCGAACCATGATGGCCAGGCAAACCAGTACCACGAGAAATGGATGATTTGCAGCTCTATACTGTTCCTGCTGATGCTAATGACAGGGCAATCTGTTTGACCAGTCATTGGAGTTTTTATCCACGGTGCACCTGCAAAGCAACACGAGTGAAGGTTAATTGAGTGTTGCAATAATTATCAACTGCTCATATAGGGGTGTTCCTTACGTAGGTACGTTAAATATGATTATGATTGTGTTGCTGATATTCATGATGATTGTGGTGATGATAATGGTGATAGCGATGCTTATAGTGATGATGTCTGGAAATGATGGTGATGGCAATGATGATGATGATGAGACAGATGATGACAAGGACGATTATAAAAACTTACCCTGACTTTCTTGTTTTGTGTACAACACTGCTGGTATGTTACTATTGCTGCCGCCCTGCTTCAAGATTGCGCTGTGTGGCAACGTCACTGTCACCGGTTTATTGAAGGTTAGTCCCGGGGGCGTGCAGCGGAAACCATAGCTGGCCACCATCTCATCCTCCCCCAAGACTAGATCGTCTGGTAGTTCCGTCAAGACCTGGAGACCTATTTCATGACTAGATCCTTTCTGAAGAGCCCCAGGAGGAATCGAGAGTGTGACGCCATAGGATTCTATTGATAATTCTCCACCACGATGATCAACGTATCTGCTCGCAGATTTGAATTGTGTTGATGAGATATCTTCTGTAAGAGTATTCAAGTGCTTACATTATAATTTGTTCACTTATCCTTATTATTTATGAAGATGTTGATTGTATTTACTGTAACATTTTGTTATTATTTGCATTATAACTGTATTATTACTATTATTATTATTATTATTACTGCCACTACTACAGTATTATTATCATTATTATTACTCTATGTAAATTGTTATTATAATCATCATTGTTATTGTTGTTCTTAATATAAGTACTTTGATATTGTACTTTAATGCCGTCGGCTGGATTAAAGCAACAGTATGTCTCATTTTAAAGGAAATTCCTTGAAGTTTTTTTAAGATGACAATTACAATAGTCGCAACTTTTAGCATCGCAATAGAAACGAGCACTGAATAGACCGCGCCCCTTTTTATGCAATACTAAAACATTTTAATTTAGAAGGACAAACTGTATCGTTACTAACCAGGTTGTTGTAATTTTTTACTAAAACCAAAAAGATATATCAATTTTCTATACATCACTCCACTTGCCAAGACACTGTCAATGGTGTAGTAATACAAATTTATTTTGTTCAATGTCCTTCTTTTTTGTAACGTGACTAACCAAAGTTTGAGTAAACATTGTCAGTCACTGAAATGTGTGGAATGGTTTTGAATTACTGTGAGAATAAGGTTTTGTCAGGAGGTATTGAATGTACAAAAAGGAAAGAAAATATTCAGGCATCTTTATGTAGCACAATATAGTATTATACAAGATGCCATACGATATACCGTTACTAACAATGGAATTGCCCCAAACGTTTCCATCAAATTATCCCGGTTATTTTTCATGTACCAATGGTAACAAATTTAAATGGGTTTGAATTTTCAAATATCTCCCTAATTTGAGATATACCTACGATTGAATTGAATAGCGTTCTAGAACGCTCTTCGATTAAAGTCTAAATCAATGGTATGCGATTTGTTTTACAAGGTAAACATTGTTCCTTTTCTGTGAAACTATCACCGTGACCCCCTCCCATCCGTAGCTTCAACGCTGATCCTAGTGCTCCGTCGTGGTTCTTGTTTTGTTTTCTGTTTGGTTTTGGGGGTAACTGATCTGTTTTCTTGGAGGACACTAACTTATCAGTATCGTATAGGTTGCCATTATGTGAGGTTATTATGCTGTATAGTGTAAGCGCATTGTATTTACCTGCACATATTGTCGCTCATGTGGGACTGACTCCTTCGATTATGGCTTAAAGGGATCTAGTAACATTGTCAAAATCGACAAAACTTACCTAGAACTCTAGAACTCTCACATATCTCATTGTAATCGTATTCCCAGAGAAGAAACATGGATCAGATGTCGGTTTTTAGAATTTTTCCTTCGTTATAAAGATAATTCTGATTGAAGTGTTCGGATTGTTACTACTGGATACTTTAAACTGTGTACAAAGTAAGTGCAGTGCTTTGGCAAATACCACTTTGCATTTTCGCTCATTACTCGGGCATATGACATTCATTTGCGGTGGAATATTCACGCATCACTAAGGGGACATATTAAATCACAAGCATACATATTTCATCAATCATTCACCATTTTATGCACTTGTCAGAAAAGTTAAAGGACAATGAAATCCAGACAAATTGTTGTATGAACTATAAGACACTAAATATAATGAATAGTCTCTGAAAATTTGAGCACAATCGGTCAAGAAATAAGAAAACTATGGCTCTTTGAAAAGAGCCATGTATTTCTTCGAGTGACTCAAATTGGCAACGCACTCTGGCAAAGTTGTGGACAACTCCCCATACATTTTGTACACAAAATTTCAGTTTTGTTCAATTTTCTCAAAATATATGTTTACCCTTCGTTCGAGTTCAACATATGTTTTGTAGAATGCTTTTATACATAAAATATCATGAGTTGGGGGAATGGGAAAATGTGACTATGAAGAAAACTGTAAAAATGGGAACATTTGTGTTCAAAACATATGGGGAGTTGTCCACACACTTATCAGAGTGCGTTGCCAATTTGAGTTCCCCATAGGAATAAATGGACATCTTCAAAGAGCCGTAGTTTTGTTGTTTTTTACACGATTATGCTCTAACTTTCAGAGATTCTTCTTCTTAATCTCTTCAAGACTATTAAAGCAACATTTTGCTTGGGTTTCATTGCCCTTTAATAGATCCTTTTAAACGGGGAAACCGAATCTAAAATGCATCTAGCAAAGTCAAAATAATTATGTATTCATCTTGACTTAGTGTCAATAATTATTTTATTCCCAAAATACACAATTCATAAACGCTCTCCCGTTTGGTTTCATATTTGCTTTGTATGCATGTTATACATTGTTCATTGTGTATTGATTCTACAGCTACATTTTGCATGGTACTGTACCTTAGTAGGTGTATTGAGTGTATTTGTACAATAGTAGCCTTCAGCAGTTCAGTCGGTGAATAATAATCACATACCGGGTGAATCTGTTTATTTCGCACTTTATGATATCCCAACACTTTGATCCTATTTTAGTACCCTATTAGACATATATTCCATTACATTTTTTGTTATTACAGAGTACGGTTGATATATATTAATCCATGTGAATGTTTTACTCTGGCGCAACTAACAAATGTATAAATTACATGTAACTCCCATTATACTGTATAGCATGTACCCTTTGTTGGTAGAGTTTATTACAGTTATGTATTATCTAACAGTATGCTAATACAGCTCACGATTATAAACTGACAATGGTTTATAGCCAGTCGGTCGTCACCTTTTGAAACAGAGTAATGGATTAACATTTACACAGACGACTCTCAGTATTATTGGTTGAATGTGTGCTACCTACTAAATTATCTAAAGGGTCTATATTTTTTAAATGACAAAATGTTTTCAATTTTTCAGTTGTGAATATGTTTAAGCTGTAAGTGTAGGCATACACTGTTTTGTAAATGTGTTCTATTTATTGATTTGAAATGTACAATTTAATTAAAGGGCAATGAAACCCAAGCAAAATGTTGCATTCATAGACTTGAAGAGATTAGGAGGAATAATCTCTGAAAGTTAGAGCATAATCGGGCAAGAAACAAGAAAACTATGGCTCTTTGAAGATGTCCATTTATTCCTATGGGGAAGTCAAATTGGCAACGCACTCTGATAAGTGTGTGGACAACTCCCCATTTGTTTGGTACACAAATGTTCCCATTTTTGCAGTTTTCTTCATAGTCACACATTTCCATTCCCCCAACTCATGATATGTTATGTATAAATGCATTCTACAAAATATATGTTGAACTCAAACGAAGGGTAAACATACATTTTGAGAAAATTGAACAAAATTGAAATTTTGTGTACAAAATGTATGGGGAGTAGTCCACAACTTTGCCAGAGTGCATTGCCAATTTGAGTCACTTGTAGAAATAAATGGCTCTTTTCAAAGAGCCATAGTTTTCTTATTTCTTGGCCGATTGTGCTCACATTTTCAGGGACTATTCATCCTATTTAGTGTCTTATAGTGCATACAACAATTTGTGTGGATTTCATTGTCCTTTAAGGGAAACAATCAATGAATGTGCTTACTGTCAATATAAACCCAACCAAAAAAGTAAGTCCCCCCTAGTCAAAATAGCGTAACTTTTAACAAAAAGGTTTTGAGCAAAATAACTTGACAGGATTGTGCCTACATTTATTGACTAACTTATGTGTGCAAATGAGATTGAACCGTCGAGTCATGCATGCGTGACCACTCATTAAGGGGGTAGTACTGGCACTATTTGCTAACATAGCACATTCTTTATAAATATGATTCTGAAGGAAGTACACAGACTATTGAAGCCATTTTTTTGTTGTGTTTGTAATATATATACTTTCATTTCGTCCAATTTGTATCCGCCAAACGCTTTTAATTTTTGAATTAATTAGCATAAATTAGTGAAAAATAAAAAATAAAGAAAAACAAAGAAAGATATTCAAACTCTATCTCCTCACATGTTTATCACTGAATTGGAGCCAAATTTGGCTGGTATGTAATCCAACTATATCTCCATCATATGATGAAAGGAATTTTGAAAATATGCATAATATCTGGTTAATTAAATAATTCTGCAAATTACCAGATTTTTTGAAATATTTTGGAATGTGATAGTGCTTTAAAAAAAGCCATCATCATATTGTGCAATGGTATGAGCCCAACATCCTGTCCAATTTTTAGCCAAATTGAATGATAAATAGTAAAGTTTTTAGAAAAAATGTGTGAACAAGTGACTTTTTACAGAAAATGCATGTAAAGATAACCATTATCCATTGCCATGATTGCATGTGTACACTAACGATATGCAAATATGATGTTTGAATGCATTTATAGTTATTTCTCACTTCTCAGGGCCTTTCATGCTGGATTCATGTTGAGAAGACCATAAAGATATGGTATAGCTACCAAAAAAAATGAAAACATTAAAAACTATATAATTTTTTTTTAGTACTACCCCCTTAAAGGCAAAATGTTCACTCTTCAAAAGTCACAAGAGTCATTTTTGGGGTCTGTGAAACGAGATTTTGGCGAATTCTGTTTCTGGTGTATGTTTAAGTGCTGTTATTGTTGTTTCATCCATCGTTTGACCCCCTCACATCTATCTTGACACTTTTCACGGTTGGCTGAGCACAATTTTAAGGAAAAATTGCAATGTTATTGCAAAATCCATTCAGTTTATTGAATGAATTGACATCATATATTGTTACCAAAATGTATCATCACATGTTGTGTGAACATAAGAGGTAGTCGTCATGTCATGGTTGAGTGAGCACACGTTAACCCCAAAAAGGCCGGGCTATTTGAGGTCTTTATACGCCTGGGGGGGGGGGGGGCATTATGGCCCCCCTTAAGATCTCGGCCGCAGAGCGGCCGATCGCCGTGAAAATTTGCACGCATGATAAGTGAAATGTATAGAATACAATGGTAATTTTATTTTTTTGAAAAATTCATTAATTTATGGTAATTTATGCAAATAAGGTCATACAATTCATATTTTTACCCATAAATCACATATTCTTCATAATTAAACTCTGGTTTTCACTAGATATATTTTTTAGAGCATTTGGAATAATAATACGACAAAAGAATTTGGAAGAGCCAGGTTCTTCCTTATGTTTTCTATTGTTTTTATAATTTCTTATGTATTTCTTTGTTTTTTTTACTTATGTATTTTATTGTTTTTGTTGTTTATTTTATTTCTAACTATAATTCAACTATTTTGAACCCCAAAACAAACATATAAAATGTAAACAAGACCAAATAACCAATGATATACCTCCTTGTACGAAAACTGATATTTCCATATGTTTTGTACACAAATCTTGAAATTGAGCGATTTTCGGGCTGACGTGCATAGACAAAAGGTCACGTGACTTCGTAACGGTCGGTCCGATTTTCGAAATTTTTGTTTTAAAATATGCGCAAGACCTAAAAAAAAAAAGTCACCAAACAGCGGCGCGTCATCTTACCGCGTTTTGGAGCAATAACAAAAACGCACACGCACTAACGCACACTTACACACACGTAACATAGTACATATGTCAATCATAGATGATATTAATAGTAAATATATAATCCATTGCGGATATAGTATCGGAAATAATATCGCTAGTGATATTCGTTTGTCTCGCAATGTATGGTCAAACTAGGAATCTAAAAGATCATGACGTTTCGTATGCCGCTGCAATACTTTGTCAAATGATATAGTCTAATGTAGACAATCGGTTTTTATGCTCTAACGTGGCTCCCAACTCACAATCTCGCTTATGCGAGATTGTGAGTTGGGAGCCACGTTAGAGCATAAATTTTGATTAAGGGGTCTTACTTTTGTTGTTGTGTGTATTACAAAAGCGTGCATGATTCATAAACACAACAAAAAAAAGTGAGTCCCCTAATCAAAATGGCGTCACTTTTTGACAAACTTGTTTTGAGCATAATAACTCGGCAGGATTGTTCCTATACTTTGTGACTAACTTCTGAGTGAAAATGAAGTTGGTCCATTGAGTCACGCATGAGTGAGCACAGAAAGTGCCAATCTTTCCTTTGATGTGTGCTCACTCATGCATGACTCGATGGACCAATTTGGACCATTTTCACACAGAAGTTAGTAAATAAGTGTAGGAACAATCCTGCCGAGTTATTTTGCTCAAAACATTTTTGTTAAAAAGTTATGTTATTCTAATCAGGAGGAGACTTACTTTTTTGTTGAGTTTATTCCAACAATACTGATCAATTAAACTCAACACAAAAAATAAGTCCCCCTTAATCAAATAACATAACTTTTTAACGAAAAGGTTTTGAGCAAAATAACTCGGCAGGATTGTTTCTACATTCATTGACTAACTTATGTGCGAAAATGAAATTGGTCCGTCGAGTCATGGATGAGTGACCACACATCAAAGGCAGAATTTTCACTTTTTGACTCTTGTGACTTTTGAAAAGTGACATTTTCCCTTTAATGTGTGCTCACTCATGCTTGGCATGGCGGATCAAATTCATGTTCACAGAGACGTTAGCCAATCATATTAGAAACATTCCTGCCAAGTTATGTTGCTCAAACCCAATTTGTTAAAAAGTTACGTCATTTTGCTTAGGGGGGGAGTTATTTTTTTTGTTGTGTTTATATTAAAAGACGATTTGCGATGAGTGATATAAATTAAATTTATTTCCTACGAAGACATGGTTGACAGATGATACTCAAAAGGCCAGAATTCTCATTAGTGGCTCAACTTTAGACGGGTCTAAAAAGACAAAAATAACCAGTAACCACTTTAACCGTTGCACTCCTGTGGAACTTGTCATATGCGCCGCTGGAGATCAAAATTGTTTCTTTGCAGTATCCAATCAATTTTTGTTGTTCTGCCATACGCATCAGGGTCACTTGAAATTCCACTCATTGTACTGTTGTATAACTAGTCACCAGTAAATTGGTTCCTGTGAGCCACTGATTCGCTGTGAGCCACTGATTGGCCGATGAGGATGTCATTTATGGTGCTTTAATGCCCGTATTTGAGTTTGATGTATGTCTCGCCTTATTGGCTATTGCTCACAATAGCACCTTATATAAAAAAATTAAAATAAAAAAAAAGATGATCCATAATTGGCATATGACAAGTTCCACAGATGTGAAACGGTTTAAGCAGTTGCTTTTAATTTATTTCTTTTTGACCGGTCCCAAGTTGAAACACTGATTGGAATTCAGGCAAATCTGAGTTTGAAAACTTGGAAAACATAATGTACTTCACCTTGTCAATACAAGATCAAGAATACAAAGTTAATCAATGATATAGTACTAACACGAAAAATGAGGTAGCGTGGTATGTGGTGGAGTGTTAACTATAATAAAAACAACGGCCTCAGATACAAGATTATCAAGTTTAGTCTCTTTTTTTATTTTATCAAAAGTTTAAATTACAAAGAAAAAGTGTAGAAGAAATGTAACAGAGTATAAAAACTGGTAGCTTTGTTGGATCCAGTACACACAACATGGCCAGATCAGCATAGAAGCTGAAGTTGAACGTCACCTCGAAGAGGGATAGGGGAGCAGTTCAAGTGTTTGGATAATGTTTGGCATCTAAAGGGAATCAAGGGGGGGGGGGGGCAGTTAATTGTCAATACAATACAAAAAATGTATGAGAGAACCGCTAGAATACCTATTTGATTTTGAGGATATGGACAATGTTAATAAGTCCCTTTAAGTTCTAAGCAATGATTGAAGCCAATAAAGTTAATTTAAGTTCATTACAGGGCATATGTAATACCTAGCATTACCAACATTAAACGGTGTAACAAGTCTACACATATAGTGTTTTAACTACATGCACTACGTTCAGCAGTTCAGTGATATACGCTTATAAAAAATACTAAATACAAACATCGGGGGAAACTGACTAGAAATACAAATGAGTCAATGTACATAAGCGGAGCGGGTATGGAACTTGTTTATTCCAAGACATGTTCCTATTCTGATGAAAAATAAAGGTAAAGAAGTTCCTCATTAGCACGTTATTATTTTACTTCAGTGTTTTTTTTTGGCATCACGAGGAAAATGTTCTTATAATGTTCTAAATAAAAGTATTTTGAAAAAATTTTTTTTTTCTCTTTTGCCTTCTCGGCATTTATTCATATTTCATACAAGTTTACAAGTCATATACTTTTTACGATTAATTACAAATTAGAAGTACATTTTTAAAGCATTTGGTAAATTATACAGAGTCTGTTTCCTTCGTTAGAAAGATAATCATTTATCTGCATACGTGAGTAAATTTCTTTTAAGAACATAAACCATAATTTATTTTTCCTTTCATCTTTTTCAAGGTTGTTTCGAATAACTATCAATTTATAAATACTCCAAAAAGCTAACGTTAAAATATCATTAATTTGTTGGTCTGTATTTATTTTCAATACGTTAAATATACTAATTTCTACGTTGATGTTATAAACATCTGCGTAAACTTTCTAAAGAACATGTCATTCATGGTGCATTTTATAAAAGCGTGTTCTATATCTTCTTTACATTGACATGCTTCACATGTATCTGTGTTACAGATTTTCATTACAAATAATTTTCTTTTCACAACTATCAAATTATAAATCATCTTAAAGTTAAACTGTGCAATTTGTTTTCCTTAATATCAATAATATTCCGTTTATAAACCTGCTTCCAATTAACATCAATGTTTAATGTATCTGTCCAGTATGATGGACCTTCATTTACAATTCTCCTTTTCAACAATGCAAAATAAAATAATTTACTCGATAAACTCTCAATGGTTCTTTCTTTTCCATTAATAATACATGTTGGTATCTCTAAACATAGTTCTTTTAAGTTATTCATCCATTGTTTTGGTATTGCTTTCTGTAATTTAAAATATTCAAATATTACAACTACTTTTGAAGTTTTATCACAAATATTATCTATTAATGTTGTCGTTGCCATAAAATGTCTATTAATACAAATATTTTTCAAAAACGTAATACCACTTGAGAACCATTTCTTAAAAAAGAAGGGCTGATTTTTGAAAACTACATATTTATTATACCATAAAACTTGTTTATCTAAATCAATATTATTATAATGTTAATTTTTTGTATTTAACATAACCCATGCTTTCAGAATTTCTACATAAAATTCTGGTATTTTTCCCACAAAGTATAAATTAACCATGTTTATATCAATAGCACAATTTAAAAGCAGTTTTTTGAAGTATTTTGAAACATAGTTATGACACAAAGTTATTTTGATTGAACACAATACATGGGAAGTTTTTAAGAAAGTTAAACTTTCTTGTCAGTTGAGGAAACGTTGCAGAAATAGATAAAATCGATTGTAAGTTACAATTAATTGTAAGTCAGAAAATTTGCGGGTTTTAACCAATCAAATTTGAGCATTTAGAACACATGATCTGACTTGCAATTAATTTTAACTTACAATCGATTGTATCTCTATCTGCAATGGGGCCATGGACTTGCAGTCAATATAAAATCGGGTCAAATTTACACTAAATTTATAACTGGATATTCCCCAATTTTGGATGCGTACGATACGTCGCCATGACACTTCCCGACCAGCCGGCCCACACCGGTTGATTCCAACTAGCGGGGGAGCCGAGCCAGCTGCCCGTTGATTGTTGGAGCTCGCTATTGTTCCCGCTAGCCTAGCCTAGCAAGCGTGCCGAACCAGCGTCCCGTTGATTGGTTGAGTACCCGTGTGCACCGGCCAATCGACGTTGCTTACATTATATTATATCACTTGACAAAGTGTTGCAGCGGCACACGAATAAGTTAATAATAATAATAATAATTTCAGCTTATATAGCGCATATAACCAAATTGGTTCCCTATGCGCTTTACAATATTTACAAACATTTCAAAAGTATATATAATACAGTCAAACTAATTAGAAAACAAGTGGGTCTTAAGTACGGTTCTAAAAGAAGATAGTGTTGATGCCTTCCGGATGTGAAGTGGCAGATTGTTCCAGAGGGTTGGTGCGATGAAAGAGAATGATCTATGTCCATATGTCTGAGTGCGAGCACGGGGTATGTGCAGGAGGTGTTGGTTCTGGGAACGAAGGGTGCGACGTGGAGTGTATTGAACTAGAAGATGTGAGATGTAGGAAGGTGCAAGTCCGTGAAGAGCTTTGTAGGTCATGAGAAGAATTTTGAAATGAGTTCGTTTGTCCATTGGTAGCCAGTGTAGATTGTGCAGAATTGGTGTGATGTGGGATGTGCGTCTGGCCCGTTCGGTGATTCTTGGAGATATATTTTGAATTCTCTGGAGATGTTGGATGTCTTGGTCTGGCATGTTTGAGAGTAGTGCGTTTCCTGAGTCTAGGCGTGAAGTTACAAATGCGTGAATGAGTTTTACGGTGGTCTGTTTGTCGAGCTGGTTACGAATACGTCCTATTTTATGGATGGCTGCTGTAGCTGTGCGACAGACCTTCTTAACATGAGGTCGCATTGTCATGTGCTCATCGAACACGGCCCCAAGATTCCTGACTTCGGATGATGAGTGGACGAGTGCATCACCAACTGTGATCAATGTCGGAGTTGGAGCGCTGGGACGGAAACGTGAGGACAAGTGTATCACCTCAGTTTTACTATCATTAAGGGCAAGTTTGTTTTTGGTGGACCACATCTTTATGTCTCTAATGCATGCATTGATAGATGTGATGGCTGTATCGCGATCCGATGGCTTGAACGATATATAGATTTGAACATCGTCTGCGTACATCATTGATTGCAGTCCGTGTGCAGATATGATGTTATAGATTGGTGTAATGTACATGGTAAACAGCATAGTTGACCATACATTGCGAGACAAACGAATATCACTAGCGATATTATTTCCGAGAATTTATAACTTGTTTGGGTTATTTAATTATCCGATGTGAAATCTAACAATAAAGGTCAAATTCAAATTTATTTCACAAATATTCAATTAAGCTTGCATCTTGTTTATCATACAATTTAATTAGTATCCGTAAACGAATTTCATAGGTACTGTGAGCTTAACAACAAACGAATGAATTTGTGAATGTCCCTTACACTTAAAAGGATAGTTGAGGTTTGGTAGAGAGTGCGCTACACAAAATAATTTGTTTGTGAGATAATGAATAACTTAGTGTAAAATTTGAAAGAACACACAATTTTAATGGTAGAATAAACTTTATTTGATCAGAATCGGTTCAGAAACGGCTAAAATATCCATAAACATGACCATTCGTAATACATTTGGGGCCCAACAAGTTTTCGATAATTTTGAACCAGCCATTACAATTATTTTTTAAATGCTTCCACTTTTAAAAGTTTTCAAAAGAGGTGTTTAGATAGTTGTTGATTATCTCTTTATCTAATCACTGTTTCAACAAAACATCACATGCACAATATCTTATTTAAAGGGGTATTACAGTTTTGGTAAGGCTGAACTTTAGTAACCAAAACCTGCACAGTAACATTACAAACTAATAGTTATAAATCCACCATGCTCGAAAGGTATACAAAATTACAAACCACTAAGTAAAAAGCCTGCTATCATACAAAAAGAGCCATTAAAACACAAAAGGTCGCTCTCTAAAATGGCATTGGTTTCAACTATTTTTCATACAAAATTATACATCTGATGTTTTGTTGAAATAATGATTAGATAGAGAGATCATCAACAACTATTTTAAAACCGCTTTTGAAAATTGTTGAAAAGGTGAAATCATTTTTTAATTTTTTTGAAAAAAAAAGTCATCGAATAAATTTGGGGCCCGAATTTATTACGATCGGATATATTTATTGATATTTTAGCCATTTCTGAACCGATTTTGACCAAATAAAGTTTATACTGCCATTAAAATTGCATGTTATTTTAAGTTCGACACTCAGTTTTTCATTACCTCACAACAAAATTGTGTTGTGCATCGCCCTCACTACCAAAACTGAACTACCCCTTTAAAATGGTTTAAACAAATGCGTTTTTTGAAAGCGCCCTCTTTATTTTAAACAGCTCTTTTTTTTATGATAACAGGCTTTTTACTTTGTCGTTTGTAATTTTTGTATTCCTTTTGAGCATGCTGGTGGAGTTATAAGTATTATTTTGTAATATAATGGTGCAGGTTTCGGTTACTAAAATTCAGTTTGACTAAAGCTGTACTCTCTCTACCAGAACTTAAATATGCCTTTAAATGCCTGAATGATCCATCCATACTGGGCAAGTAAAGATAATAGATATTATGACACCGATGCATTTACTTTTATTTACCTTGATTCAGGAGGTAAGCTACCGCGATGACAATTACACCCACCAGTGTCAATGCGAACACCGGATTTTTGCTAGCCCTGAGTTTGACCCGGGCGCTGCTGAACCAATGCTTCGCCCTCCAAAGAATTGTGCGTCTCCTTGTCTTTTGCTCGTCTATAGGAAGACAAAATAATGTTTAAGTGAAGGTTTCGTCGTTATAGGAGGTGTTTTTAAAACAATTTAATTCATTTGTTTTCATGTTAGATTAGTATATTTTAATCCCTTAGTAAGTTTACCGGAAAAAAAAACTGTTGTACTTGACAGGTCATTAAATAAATACTGCATGTTTACTTCATGGTTTCTCACCTCCGAATCGAACAGTTTGGCATTTTTCCTAAAATTATATTATGTTATCCAGGACCTTTGACATCACAATTTAAATACTGGTATATAAGCAAGCAAATACGTTTTTTTTTTACAATCGAATATAAGCTGTGAAAAGTTAATTGAACGCCTGCTATTTGTTTTTCTAGAATAAGCACTAATTCAAAGTTAATACAAATATTCTATTGGTATTTTGAGTTTTGATGGTTACGCAAAATGTGCAATACGTATATCATTATATAAATTATAATTCTGTTGAAATTCAATGTCTTGTTACAACCTTATACACATTTTAACACTAGAAGTAAACATGGAACTACTATTCCGTTCAGGATCTATACCTCGCACAAAAAGTTCCGCAATCGAGGTTTGCGCATTAATAACTTTTTTATTTCGCTGTAACCATTCATAAATTTGGTATCATTGGAAAGCATGAATTCTCCCCTTTACATTGGTATGGAATGTGCATTGCATCCAAATGTAGGGCAAAGTCAAAAGTGAAATGTTGCAAAATGCACTGATTTTGTCAACAGAGTGCCTTCCTTGACTTGAATGGGGGTGAGATGGTCATGCATTCAAGCCACGTTTTAATCCTCAAACAAAAGGAAGGCACACTGTTGACAAAATCAGTGCATTTTGCAACATTTCATTTTTTACTTTGCCGTACATTCGGATGTAATGCACATTCCATGATAAAATATCCATAGCAAATGTTATATCAATGTAAAGAGGAGGATTCACGCTTTCCAATTATACTAAATTCATGAATGGTAATACAGAATAGGCATTCAAGCCACGTTTTAATCTTCAAACAAAAGAAAGGCCCTATATTGACAAAATCAGTGCATTTTGCAACATTTCACTTTTGACTTTGCCCTACATTTGGATGCAATGCACATTCCATGATGAAATACTCATAGCAAATGTCATATCAATGTAAAGGGGATAATTCACGCTTTCCAATGATACCAAATTTATCAATGGTAATAACCTAATAGAGAAGTTATTAATGCGCAAACCTCGATTGCGGAACTTTTTGTGAGTATATATATAATTATACATTTTTAAAGCTAAATGCAGCCTTGTTAATTAAATACAATCGACCAGGAGAAGTGTAACATGATTGAATAATATCATTATTGATATTGAAAACAAATATCTGTGTAATTATGAACATACAAGATAACTTTTCTTATGTCTCACCATCTTTTGGGGTAGCATTGTGTCTTTAACTGAAGTGATTAGTACTTTATGTAATTAGGCAGTTGAAACATGTCAAAGTTTGTGCACATCGGTGTCAGGCAAATGTAAGAATCGAGGAAATGTATTAAAAAGCACGATTAAAGTGTAAATACTGTATGGTATTTGTCTATAATTAATAAGCACATATGTATTTGGCGTACATTTGTGTTTTCTTTATATATGGGTAACGTTAATTATAACATTGTTTTAAGCATGCTTTGTGTGTAAACATTTCCCATAGACCGCTCAAAAGATATAACAACAAATGCGATACAATATTTTCTTACTATCGATATATTGAAACCATATATCGTGTTTCGCTTTTTGTAAACCCATGTTAACAGGCCACTTTTTTCTTCGATTGCAAACGATACCAAACGAGCTATAGCGAAATTTTGCAACTCTTTTTTTCTGGCTCGCGGGTCATTGAAATAGTTTGCGATTGTGGTTACCATCAAGTAAATTAACTTTGTCCGACTTTCTCGGAGGATTCAAAGAACATCAAGGAGGTCATTGCGATTTCGAGGTTTTTAAGGAGATCGTGAGTGCATACTGCAGCGAAAAGGGTATTGAATTCAATTTCATTCAGAATCTTACGAAGGAAAAACTGCAATTCATTACGTTTCACCGAAGTTAGAAAATATCCGCTTCCCAGGCCTGAGGAGAGGTTGAGAGATTCGTGCCTCTAGTAGAATTTTATCACCGTTTACACCGTTCTTATCGGTTTACTGCGTGTAACCGGAGGAGATTATCTCTATAATACCACTAGGTCTCGGGGGGCAGTTAACAGGGCATGGAATGTTGACGAAAGCTATTAAAATGGTTGAGTTGATTTCCACCGTGGTGGAGATCACGGCTAACTTAGTGAAACGTAATGTTTCTTCAAATATTCTACGCGGAGATACAGTACGGCAACGGTTATTACTCGATATGGAATGTATGGCCTCAAACAAAAACTCACGAATTCAACTCACATTTAACTCTTTTCAAGAGGACCATGTAACATTATTTGATAGTATTGCGGCTGATACAGCATGTCATAATGTGGTGGGTACCAATCATTACACATACACTGTTTACAAGCGTTCATGCCTATACGGCCTCGATGCGGTATAAAATGCACTCGAGAAATTCAATTCTGGTATATTCAACTCCAATCCATGCACTATTGTATAATATATAACTATGTCATTAGGTATAAGTTACTGATTTTGGGGGCCTGTTCGCTGTGTACTTGTCATAAGGGTCGCTATCAATTTAAAGAAAGGTTCATATTCATATGGGTCGGCTTTCGTAATCTAAGAAAAGTGTCGATATTCATAGTCTATGAAATGGTCGCTAGTCATATTTCAAATTTAGAGTCACTTCTCATAAGGGTTGCTATTTATTATACAAAATCAGGGCCGCTATTCATAATGTAATGAAACGGACGCTAGCCACCCTGTTGTTTTATTAATTAGCGACCATTTTCTTACATTATAGATTTATCAACCCTGATATTCTATTATGAATAGCGACTTTTATTAGTGACCACCAATATGGATTTGAATAGCGTCCATTCTTCTTGTTTATGAATGGCGACCCTTCCTCTATAATGCGTAGTGACTTGTATGATCAGAGGTCATACTGCCTGTATGAATAGCGACCCCTTTATCGTCTTATTAATAAAAAGTCCTCATGTAAAGGGAATATAACGTAATGAGTAATAACTCTATTGAACAGCGACCGTAAAGAATGATAACACTTATTGAATAGCGAGGTAACCCTGATGTGTGTATCTTTTTCATTTTTTAGTCTACTTACGTGAAGCCGTCTCTGCTGCTGATACAGTTGTGTCTCTTGTAACGTCTGGATATCCTGAAATTATAATCATTTATGATGAACATGATTATAGCAATGATAACGATAATAGTAATAAGTATGATAATAATAATGATAATAATAACATTAATACTGATAACAATACTATAAACTACTACTACTAATGATACTGATACTACTACTACTACTACTAATGATGATATCAATAATAATATCATAATAGAAATGATAATTACAATGATGATAATGATATTAATAATGATGATAAAAATACATTTATACTACTTCTTCTTCTTCCGTATAGCTTGACCATAGTCAAATTGCTGATTATTTGGTTGTGATGTGCAAGAATGTGATGTGATAGCCAACCGGGCAAACATCTAGTCAGAAAATAGAACCGACTCTGATATAAATGCCTTACTGTCTTTCATATTTGACTTTATACTCTATGGAGCCATAACTGACCGTCAAGCGGAATATAGAAACTGTTTATCGGTCTAGTTAAAGGGGTAGTACAGTTTTGGTAAGGCTGAATTTTAGTAACCAAACCTGGACAGTAACATTATAAACTAATAGCTATAACTCCACCATGCTCGAAAGGTATACAAAATTACAAACGACTAAGTAAAAAGTCAATTATCATTCAAAAAGAGCCATACAAACACAAAGGGCGCTCTCTAAAAAGGCCTTGGTTTTAACCATTTTTCATACAAACTATTCATGTGATGTTTTATTGAAATCATGATTAAATCATCAACAACTATTTAAAAAACGCTTTGAACATTGTTGAAAAAGTGTATGCATTTTTAATTTTTTTTGAAAAATGCATTTAATTATTTGGGCCCCAAATAATTATAGGTTCAGACATATTTATTGATATTTCAGCCGTTTCTGGACGATTTTGATCAAATAAAGTTTATTCTGCCATTAAAATTGCATGTTCTCTCAAATTCGACACTCAGTTTTCCATAACCTCACAAAGAAATTGTGATATGCAGCGCCCCCTCTACCACAATTAAACTACCTCTTTAACACCCTACTCATATCGAGAAGTATATTTGGTTATTTTGCGTGCATGAGATGTTATTGTGTAATTCACGGGATCTCTATCGAATAGTAGCAACACTTAAAGAAATAGTTGAATGTTTATACATGTATAGAGGGCGATTCAAGAAATAATGTTGTGATATAATGAATAACTGAGTGTAAAAATTGGGAGAGCATATGATCTTAATATAACAATAACATTAGTTTTATCAAAATCGGTTCAGAAACAGCTAAAACATCAATAAATATACCATCACAATTAATGTGGGGTCCCATTATCCCATTATTTTCAAATTGTACAAAAAAAGGTTTTTACATAGTTGTTGATGATCTCTATGTTTAGTCATTGTTTTAATAAAACATCACATGCACAATTTTGTCCTACAAAGTGGTTAACAACTTGATTTTTTTG
>JBAMJV010003235.1:0-70247 GCA_037951105.1 Echinarachnius parma
GATTATAAAATATTGAAAATGTGTTTTTTGTTGTTGTTGTTGGGGATATTTTTTGTTTAAACTAAAAAGAAAAAAGCTTTGTCCGAAATGGTTAATGGACGAAGTACCTATCTTCGCCTAGACATAGACATGATATTATTCAATAGAAACATACATACTACTCATTATCATGCTTCAAAATAATCAACTGAATAATTCAAAAATGCGTTCAATAAATTTTGAGGTACCATATTTGTAATTTACTAATTTGTATTTTTATTGATTGATCGCCTCTTGATTGATCTGGCCTGAACGAGGTTGGCTCGCCAAATAAAGATGGCTGCGCCCATGGATGCGTTATCGCTTAGGCTACCATCAACAAACTTTAGAAAAGGAGCATTACAACAAGTGTCTAAACGTTCACCCTTACTTTCTACTAAGTTTCTATCAGATAAAGCAACTTATGTCGAGGAAGATCGTGATTCTAAACTTACCTGTTTACCTGTAATTGTCGAGTTTCGACGACTTCTCCAGAGCGCGAAGTGTAAAACGGTGGACGTCGTACCTGGTGTAAGTACTCCACCGGACTAGGCTCGGCGGCCTCGGCCATGAGTGGTGGGGGTTGGTGCAGTGTTGAGCTGGCCGGCGTGCTCTGCTCCGGGTCGCACCGGCCAGCCTGGCCTGGCGACGCGGGTGCGGAAGAGGGCATTCATTGCCATTGACATTGGGGCCGGGTTTCTCACTTCTTTTCGAAATTCGTCTACCTAATTTTAAGTTCTGCTTAGTTTATATTTTAGTCATTGCATCATGTGTTTGGACTTCACTTTGGTCTTGACTTTGTCTTTGGTTTTTTTTATTGCATTTATCTTTTTGACACCTGATTTGAATGGACATAATGTTAAACTTAAACTTAAAGTGATACCTGTAAAGTGTCAGATATTGCACAAAATGACATTTGAGACTTCAATCCGATATCAATATCATTGTAAAATACAATTGAAAGATTTGTGAAAGTTTGAAAGAAAACGAACACTGTTTACCTAGTGAAAAAAACGAATATTGAGTTCATATTTTATCACCGAATACTGATGGTCTGCCATACATTTGTCGCAGTAATGAATGATCCGTTTGAGATATTCGCACCCGTGTATGTTTACACACGTAGTACAGAATTCATGGAATTCGCACTCGCTCGGCTCAAAGTTCAATCTCCGGAATGTTCCCACGCATGCTGCAATGCGGACGCGTTTAGCTGCAACAATTGTACTTTTTTCAATTGCGTTAATTAACGCTTTAGAAATAATGATTTTCAATGATAATTATCTTCATACTAAAGGGACATTTGAAAAAATCAAACCCTATTTTATTCTTCTCTTACCATAAGCTAAACAACACGGTAGAAGAGAAACGAGGAAGCTCCAAGTAATTTTCGTGGATTTGGACACTTTAAAGGTATGACTTTAATTATATTTATAATTGTTTTTTAAATATTAATCATAAAAGGGACTTAGTAATATTGTCCAAATCCTCAAAATCCAATTGGAATTCTAGCGGTTCCCATACCTTGTTTTATTTGTATTAACAATAAAATAATGGGACAGGTTTCAGTTTTTCAAATTTCCATTTCGTTCAAAAGATATTTACAATTGAGGTGTTCGGATATGAACTTGTGTACGGGACCTTTTCAGTCGTGTACAAAGTAGCTGCAATGAACAAGTGAATATCACTTTGCATTTTCACTCATTTCTCGGACAAATAACATCCAATTAACTTGAAATTTTCACACATTACTTTCTGGACATATCCGATCACACCAATACACATTTTATTAACCCCGCATCACTTTTTGCACTTGTCAAGTTAACTAGATCCCTTACAAAATCTGAAAATTAAAGGAAAAAATAAAGCCTGCAACAATAAATATTCAATAATTAATAAGTAAAATATTGGTTTTGGTATTGGTATGGTATATGCCCCGATCATGAATATTAATTTAAATGCACTTTCGCACCGTCGTCATATTCTTAATTCTTAATTAAAAGCGCTCGCTAAGGTAGATCATCATTTTCATGGCCTCTTTTACATTTAATTGTAGTTTTTTGTTTACAGTCTGTCGGAAAAGACTGCAATTAAATGGAAAAGAGGCCATGAAAACGATAGATTTGTTGATTTATCGCTAAAGCTGAACTGCTTTATCATAATTATTATTGTCCATCAAGAGTTGAGGATCTGTCTGGACGTAATATATTTGTCAAAATTATGGTCATTTTTTATCGGTCTGTCTGGACGTAATATATTTGTCAAAATTATGGTCATTTTTGTATGGTTTTATACAATGGTTTTGGATACACTGTGCACTATTATAATTAATCCTCGGTACATACAGTCGTTACAAAATTGAAGTTTATTCTAATCGGGTTAAATATATATTGGTTGGAGAATGGTGACAAATAGTAGTACAATTTGAAGAAAATTTAATACGTAGGACATGTTTGGCTTTTATAACTTTCAATGTAGGAAAGACTTGGTAAAGCTTAGAAGCTTAAAAGAATATTACATTAATTAGTGGGCATTCTCTACCAAAACATGCCTATGGCATGACAAAATGGATGGATGCTCTGGGCATGTCTGAGTAGAGAATGCCAATTGGTCATTTATAAGCTTAATTCAATGACTTCAGCATAGATTTGTAATAAGTAAGAATTAGATGACATGATTATTGAAAATGAATCTAATGATCAATGCAATCTTGTACATTTATGTTACAAGCTATTTATGTCTGCCAAATTTGTGGACGTGGTGCGTTCTCTGACAAGATCTCCATAATAAGGGAGACATTTGAAAAATCAAAACCCAAATCATGATTATAATCATTCTAAAAACTCCCAAGTGAATTTGGTTGAATTTACAACTTTTGGTCATGGATCACCTTAATTTACCAGTGAACATCTGTTATGTCATTATTTTTTCCAGGTGAGTAATACAGAACTCCTGCACACAGTTGTTGGGCTGTACGATACCTGCTTGCCCGACATAACACCACAGGTCCTCTATGCAACAGTAACGGGGAAAGGAGCCAAAACACTTATTTTGGTCAGGAATACCAAAGGTAATTTCTTTTCTAATTGTATCCAAGCATATATTAGTAAGTACTGAACTATTTAATTAAATTAAATGTACAACACATGTATGCATTCATTTCATGAATAATTGTGTGGTCCAGAACAAAAGTGCATCATATAGATCTTAACTTTCTCAGTCTTTCCCTTTCCTTTCTTATTGTTAGCATGGTACTAGCAATTATTCTGTTAATATATAATTTAATTTATGTCCCATTGTCTGATGTACAACACACGAATGCTATGCATTCATAATGAATGTATGTAGTGTACCAGTACCATTAACAAAAACCCATTGATTATTAACTGATGTAACCATTTAAAAAAACTTGCCTGTATTTCAATCAACAACAGAGCTCTTTCAAATGGTTCCAAACATCCAGTATTATGAATTGCATTATAATCTTAGTTAAATTCTTGTAAATGTTGCAAGAGATTTGCAGTAGATATATTTTTAAAACATCAAGTACTAGTTAATCATTGCATTAATTTTGGTTCAATATTCTTTCAGATGTTGCAAGGGATTTGCATTCGAGGCTGAAGAGGAAGGAGGAGTCGATAATCAAGAAACAGGATGAGGAAGATGCGGAACATTTGAACAATGGCATTCCTAAAAAGAATAGGGACTCTACCATCCCCCCTCCAAAGTCCTCCACACAGACGGGAAAAGAGGAGGAGGAAGATAATGCAGCTTCCTCAAAGCAACAGTTCTGCACTCCTGAACAGAATGGTGACTCCATCGATAACCCTCCTCCAAAGTCCTCCCAACAGACGGGAAAGGGGGAGGATAAGGATGTTGTAACGGAGGAGGAGGAGGAGGAGGAGGAGGAGGAGGAGAATGCAGCTTCATCGAAACAACAGTTCTGCCAATCTGCATCAAAGCAGAACGATGTTAGCTCTCACATAGATCCAGAGAGGATTCCCCTCCTGAAGTTGCTTGATGGTGGTGAACCCAAGGTTGGGGAGGGGGACTCAGCAAAAGGTTGCCATATTGACAAGGATACCTCAGGGGAGGCTATACAAGGTTGTCATGGTGATGAGGATGGAGTAAAGGATGGTGTGGATGAGGAGGATGTGTTGGAGGAGGAAGATGCGAGGAAGGTGTTTGCAGACGTCTTCAGTGACTCAGATAGTGATGAAGAAGAGAGGTAGGCATTGACCGTTTTTCCTCTTTTTGATAGTGATAATCTATGCTCTTTTCCCATGTCCCTAAATTTGGGCAAGTGATAATTTGGGGCAAGCTATTTTTGAGAAAAATTGCCAAATTTTGGTCAGTGTAAAGTCATTGAAGAAAAACAATTTTGTACCGTTATTTAGTGGATGCATGATGAATGATGGTAAAATTTATGAAAATGTGTTTTAAATATATATATGCTGTTTGATGTTTAATGTAATGTTACATAACTTATTGTTTCCCCTTCAGTGAGGATGAGGATGAGGATGAAGATTTCTCCAAGGGCATCAATGAATTCTTGAAGCTCGTCAAGCAGAGGAGAGAACGGCAAGATGAATTGGGTTCCAATGCTTCTCAAGAAAGTCTTGAGGCCACCATTGGAATCGAATCAAGGATCGTAGCATGCGCAACGTGGGAAAAGTCACATATGTAAGCTCTCTACATGAAGTAATCATGAAATGATAAAAGGATTTTATTTATTTAAAACAATGATAATTAATCAATCACATTGTTTTATCTCCATTAAGGTTGATATTGTATAGTCTTACTGTTATATTGCCACTCTTGCAAAGATTGGAAAAGAAAATAGACAATTTGTATTAGTTATTTTATGTGGCTTGTATTTTATTATTGAGCCTTACACTGCTTGAATTATTGTTAGAAGTAAATGGTTTCAAGATTGAAAATATAAATATGATTTAATTTTATTTGTGAGATTATCGGATGAATATTTATGAATATTTGTGATTTTCTAACATTGTTGTGTAATTGTTTTCACATATTAGCAATACAAAATTATGTATTTTGTATGTTTCAAGATTCATTGAAATGCCTTGTTTGTTATTTTCACATTTAGTCTTTAATACTTTTATTTCAGTCGGCCTGGAGAGAAGACTGTCCAGATTGACCTGGTAGCTGTGAGGAAGAGGTGTAGGAAGAGTGGAATTGGCAGATATCTTCTGAGGGTAAGCAAAGGAAATACAGAAGTTTGGGATGGATAGATGGATGGATGGATGGATGGATGGATGGATGGATGGATGGATGGATGGATGGATGGATGGATGGATGGATGGATGGATGGATGGATGGATGGATGGATGGATGGATGGATGGATGGATGGATGGATGGATGGATGGATGGATGGATGGATGGATGGATGGATGGATGGATGGATGGATGGATGGATGGATGGATGGATGGATGGATGGATGGATGGATGGAAGGATGGAGGATCGATGAATGGATAGATTTATGGACAGATTTTAAAACATGATAGTTGTAATGTGAGGATCACTGGACTGTGAGGATGAGTTGTAGTAAGAGAGGTATTGGCAGGTACCTTCTTAGGGTAAGCATTCACCAATATACAACCAAAAAAATACTTTTTTTTTTTCACGAGGGCGATTTTGAAAATTTTGAGGGAAAAAAACGCCCTCGTGAAATTATTCACGAGGGCTATTTTGGGGCTCACAGGGGCTCTTTTTTTTTTTACATCGTTTTCACTGCTCAAGGGTCTAATAAATGATTATCATGATGTGATCTATTTGATTATGCCATGTTTGGTACGTTTCTGGATTGAATACAGTATCTTCCGTCTCAAGATTGGTTATCACAGTATTTATTAATGATGATAAATGTGTGCGTTTGCTGACAGATGTGCGCATGAAAATTATTGCTATTAATTATTACTGTTTTCAACTATCTACAGCAAATGAAAGATGTGAGCATCGTTGGTGCGCACGACTCGCTTGTGGTGTACGCAGATCATTCCGCTGTGGATTTCTTTGCGCTGCACGGTTTCAGCGACGATATCGTTCTCAACAGCAAGTACTCTGATCTGGCAGACAACTGGACCAACTGTACCCTCATGTGTTTCATTCCCCCATTTGTAGGTATGTATAATTTAGATTTATATTACCTTCCTACCTTTAAAAAGTTCTGTAAGCCCTGCATCATGAAATATGGGACTAATTTTCTTTGCAGAAATATAGCTTATACATGGCAGCTTGTGGTACTAATGAAAATGTGTATTTTTAGGGGCCTTTATTTTTATGCCTCCGCCAACGAAGTGGCCGGAGGCATTATGTTTTCGGGTTGTCCGTCCGTCCGTACGTACGTCCGTCCGTACGTACGTCCGTCCGTACGTACGTCCGTCCGTACGTACGTACGTCCGTACGTACGTCCGTACGTACATCCGTACGTACGTCCCGTTTTCGTTCTCGCGATATCTCAAGAACCGGTTGACTGATCAATTTCAAACTTGGTATGAGGGTACATATTGGTGTGACAATGATCTGATTAGATTTTAGGGGTCATGAGGTCAAAGGTCAAGGTCACAGGACTCAATATATATGCAAAAATGCCTCGTTCTCGCGATATCTCAAGAACCGGTTGACGGATCAACTTCAAACTTGGCTTGAATGTACATATTGGGGTGACAATGATCTGATTAGATTTTGGTGTTCATGAGTTCAAAGGTCAAGGTCACAGGACTCAATATATGTGCAAAAATTCCTTGTTCTCGCGATATCTCAAGAACCGATTAACAGATCAATTTCAAACTTGGTATGAGTGTACATATTGGGGTGGCAATGATCTGGTTAGATTTTGGGTTCATGAGGTCAAAGGTCAAGGTCACAGGACTCAATATGCAAAAATGGCTTGTAATGGCAACATTTCAATCACTGAATGTCAGATTTCAATCAAACTTGGTACCTGAATGTTTCTTAGGGAGCCAATGTAGGCATCAAAGTTTGGGGTCATATGGTCAAGGTCACATGACTCAAAATATATGAAAAATAAACAAAAATTAATTCAGTGCACATTAATTTGGGCTTGCTATTGAAATCGCGTGATAGCGGAGGCATAATTTTCGACTGCGCGCAGTCGAAGATCCATCTAGTTATTTTTTTATTTTTGAATGTTGTTCGTTTGACCATCTTTACATCCATGGGTTCTTCTGCCATAAAGTCTATTGATATATTCTGCTGTTAACCAAGATGTAAAGAGAGCAAATGTGTGAATGATCATGACAATTTCAAAGTGCTTATATTATACACCTTGAAGCTAATATTGTGCAACCCACCAAAAATGTTTCCTCATAGGGAAAGTTGACAACATAATTGCTCTCCCCATCTCTCTCTCCCTCCTTTGTGTGAAGGTCAAACTATTCTGCAGGACTCGGACATGTCCCTTGACCTGAAAGCCATGGAGCTGGAACTGCAGAAGTGGACCGAGCGAAGCCGGGAGGCCTATCAGGGTCAGGTGGCCTGCATCATGAAGTTCAGACATGAGGTCATCTCTCTGCGAGCATTGGTGAGTTTTTTTTAAACGAAAAATGAAAAATAAGCAAAGAAACCCCTAAAGCTCTAGATCGCTAGACCAGTGCTTAAAGTTCTCTAACCATTGAGCCACAAAGCTCACTTATTTGGAACTGAAGAAGTGGACCGATCGAAGCAGGGAGGCTTTTATTTCCAGGGTCAGGTGACCTGTATCATGAGGTCCTGACATGAGATCCGCTCTTTGTGCAAGGCTTAAATAGTCTATGTAGGGATGCTGCAACTAGAACTGCAGAAGTGGACCCAGCGAAGCAGGGAGGCGAACCAGGGTCAGGTGGCCTGTATCATGAAGTTCAGACATGCATGAGATCATCTCTCTGCGTGCATTGGTAAGGGTAAGTTTAAATGAAAAATGAAAAATGAGGAAGAAATGATTGAGCTTCACCAGCAATTGAACCCGAAGATTCCGGAATGCTAGACCGGTGCTTAAAATTCCTCTATCCATTGAGACTCATGCATGGCTCCATTGATGAAGGTACTATAATGGTGGTACAATAGGGCTTGTAGCTCAATAGTTAGAGCATTGGTCTAGCAATATGTGGCCGAGAGCATGATCATGACCCAGGACCAGCCCTAGTTCCATTGATCTCTAGATAATCCTTTACAGTTGAATGAGTATAAGGGCGGTATGTTTGCTCTGCTACGTTCTGTTGATTTGTATGCAATTCTAGCATATTGACATCAATGAGTTAGAGCCAATGATGCTAATTACCAAGGTAAATGTCACTGGTCCGTAATCGGGCCCCTGCCCCCTGGCAAAGCCCAATTTCTGTTCCTCATTCACCCATATACTTATTGTTAGTTTCCTCTGTGGTTGATGGATATAATACACTTATTTATTGTATGACGCACCTCATGACCCCCGGGAATGGTACGTCATTGGTCCTACATGTTTGTGAGTCGGATTTTGGTATACAATGACACACCCTTGTGTCAAAATTTTGACGGACCATTCAACTACAATGACGGTACATACGATCACTTTTGTGATGCAATATCTCTTGATTTTGACGAACGATGGTGGGTAAACTGACTGACAATGACGCACCCCTTTCGTCATGATGTGACGGACCAAAGGTTGCCTTGACGGTACCTGCGTCAAAAATGTTGTAAATGACCCAACCATGACGCACCATTCCCGGGGGTCATGAGGTGCGTCATACATTTGATAAGTGTATAACTTTGCAGAAGATTGCTTACCCACTTTAAATGTACATATAAAGCCTGTGAAGTAAATTTGGAATAATTATAATAAGGGGCTTTCTCCATTCCTATTTCAGGTCAGTTCACAGAAGGACCTGATCGGCTCTCTGACAGGGGAGCTGGGCTCTATGCAGAGGGACAAACTCATGTTAGGTGAGCATTAGAAATGTGACCGGCTATAGCAAAACCCGGCACTTGTCGGTAATTCATGTTTTGAGGAAATGGGCATTTTAAGTTCACACAATGTGTGTAAAAGACCTATGATTGTAAAATTGAAACAATCATATCTTCGCCAATTATTGACCAATTTGTTGGAACAACTGAACAAATGAAAGCTTGTGATGAGGCCTTTGTAATGGTATGAAAATCTACATTTTGATTTTTACCGACAAGTGCCAGGTTTTGCTATAGCCGGTCACAAATGATTAAAGTGATAGAGAACTTAATCAAAAGTAAATAGATGGTGGGGCAACTTCCCCTTTAACTTTATATTTTTCACAAAAGTAATATTTGAGACTTCAATCATATAATGTACCGATATCATTGGAATATTCTTGAGAAACTTTGCTTCTTTTTGGTTCCCCCATTTTTCCTGTTATGTTAATTACAAACAAATGATTGATTATCTTATGTTTATTGTTTATTAGTCTTCTGTGTATTTTATATTGTATTTCGTTTATGAATATATTGTTTGTTATTTGTACATTTACTTGTTCAAAACAATTATTTGTGAAATATGGAAATAAATTAAAATTAAAATCAAATGATGGTGAGATTTTCATCGAAAAGGAATAATGTTTACCTAGTGAAGAAAGAGTAAATCGATGTCTGATTTTATCTTGATCGTTCGCGCGAAGTATCCAAATTCAGATACTATGGAGGATTCATAGTCTCCAACAGAGCTTTTAAATTCAATCTTAAATATCTCCATTATAAGGAAGACATTTGAAAAATCAAAACCCATTTTACTCTTCTGTTACCATAAGCCAAACAACAAGATACAAGAGAAGTGTGAAAGATCCAAGTGATTTTGGTTGAATTTTCACAACGTTAATGGATCGCTTTAATACACAAATGTTAAAATCTGGGACTCCATGTGTCACTAAATACAATAAAATATAACTATTCGATTGCTATGACATTCACTTTGCATTGACTGTAGCCCTAGTCGTTTAAGGACCCCTTAACAGGTAAAACTATTATATATTTCAATATTTCTGCATTTCAGAAAAGAGTAATTTGGAACACAAGATTGCTGCAATCAAGGCAGGATACTACAGAAGACACCAGACTGATATTGCAGGTAATTCTTCTTGTTTATCTTCTCCCTCTTCTCCTCATCATATCCCTCTCCTTCTCTTCCTTTTCCTCCTCCTCATCCTCTCCTCTTCTTTTTCCTCCTCCTCTCCTCCTCTCCTCCTTTTCCTTCTTATTTTCCTCCTCTCCTCCTCCTCCCTTTCCTTATTTTCCTCCTTCTCCTTCTTGTCCTCTTTTTCCTACTCCTCCCCCTCCTCCTCCTCCTACTTCTCCCCCTCTTCCTCGTCCTCTTGCTCCTACTCCTCCTCCTCCTCCTCCTCCTCCTACTCCTCCTCCTACTCCTCCTCCTCCTCTTCCTTCTCCTCTTCCTCCTTCTCCATCTACCCCTCCTTCTCCTCCTCCTCCTCCTCTTCCTCCTTCTCCTCCATCTACCCCTCCTTCTCCTCATCCTCTTCCTGCCCCCTTCCTCCTCCTTATTCTTCTCCACCCCTCCTCTTCCTCCTCCTTCTCAAAACCATTCTTTTGCCTCTTTCATTTTTTTTGGGGGGGGGGGGGGCAGACCAAAAGGTCTGCTGGGTACTATAATCTTAAATTATCTATTTTCATCTTTCAGCTGATTTATTTTGTAGATTTTTTTTTTATCAACTTCAGCAGTGCAACATTTATCATCTTTTGGAAAAACAAACAAAAATGCTCTAACGAAAGCATGTGTATGGTTGTATATCTCCAAACATAAAAAAAGGGCAAGGTACAATGTACTCCTACCCAGCCACTCTAGGGTGTCTTTTTCTGAGAACCTTTTATTTATTTATTTATTTGCTTCTCAGAACCTTTTGTTGGTGGTAGTAACTTATCGTTTGTTTAAAGAAGGACATTAAATGGTCATATAAAACATCATGCCCCTCTAAATCTCTATCAATTTATCGTTTGTTTTTTAAAGAAAGAACATTCCTTGGTCACATATGAAATATCATTGCCTCTATAAAGTGTAATGGGTCACTGGAGATTCCACCCTGTCCCAGCTGTAGATTGCTGTAAATTAATGGTATTTTCATGATGTACTTACAGAGCATCGTTAACCCTCTCTGAATCACTGCTTAGAGTCCTGGGGACTGTTTCACAAAGATCTCCTAAGTTGAACTTGACTCTAAGTTGGACCTAACTATCATGGAAAGCCATTTGTAGCTTCGGAATGAAACATATTCAAGAGCCCAAATGCGAATATTTGAAACTTCACATCAATAACTTGAAGTCTCTTCGATTGAAGAAAATGTTAGTATGATTTTTATCCAAATTGTATGCCTGTTTAAAGAATTTGTTTAACAATTTTACAAAGAAACTAATGGCTTTCCATAATTTTTAAGTCCAACTTAGTGTTAAGTTCGACTTTGGATCTTTGTGAAACACCCCCCCCCCCAGATCTCGGTATTCGTTGGCGTTCTTTTCACCCTGATTGGCTGTATGCTGAATTGCAACTGGCATTATTAAATTCAAAGTTATCATGATTTAATTCAAACATTGAGGAAACTGATTAGAAATATATAATATAATTGAAAAGTGAGCAAAGGCAATATTGGCTGTCTCTGCTGGGAATTGAATCCAAGACCTCTGAATTGCTAAACCGGTGCTCTAACCATTGAGCCACAAGGCCTTATAATAATGATAATAATAATGGTGGCTACTTATATAGCGCACGTTCTGTCTTTCGACGCTCGCAGTGCATCACTATTATTACCCGCCAGTCATCGGATACATACTGCACTCAATCCAGCACACAAAGTGCACACTGTCCACTCCCTGGGAAGCATTCCAGCTAGGCAACCTCGTAGGTGCACACAGTGCTAAGTAACTCCTTATGAAAGGTTGTTCTTCCTAGTAGTCCTTTTCTTTGCTAATTTTTTGAAAGGTTGGGCCTATTAAATCTACACACTCTAATTTTTTAAGTACTTAAAATACATAACTAAAGAAACTTTCCAAATGACTGCAGAAAGAAGAGGTTTCGATCGATCTCTATTGATTCACATTAACTTACAAACTTTGAGGGTGGAAAGTTTCTTTTGATGCATACTGTACTTGCTTACTTTAGTTACTTGCCCACCACATCTAATGCACCATCTATTTTATAGAAAACTATTGAGGGCAAGACACGATTCTCAGCTTTAAAGATTGCCAAGCATGGGGAAGCACAGGGGGTGTATTCTGAAAATTGTCTTTTCTCGAAAACTGTATTATCTTAGGCTTAAGACAAAATACATAATCTGAAAACTCTCATAAATTTTTGTATTATCTTTGAAAGTTTGTTAACCTCTATCAGCTGGCGCACCTTGCCACGCAATCGATAAGCGTGTTTGCGCAAGCAGAGGTGTCTTATTTGTCAAAAATACTTATTATGAAAACTGTCTTTTCTTTTATCTCATCATAAATTTATCATAAATTTTACTCATATGCTGAGACAGCTATGGGGCTGTCTTTTCTTTTTGTTATATCTTGTTAAAAAGTATATTTTAAGACATTTATTTGAGATTTTGAAGAGCTCCACATGTTTGTTGTGTGCGTGAGTGTGTGTATGTGAGAAAAAGTTAGAAAATAAGAGTGAGGGGGAGAAAATTCCATTGAAAATCTAACCATATGAAAATCCTATTCTTACAAAATTACTCTTTGACCAAAAAATATAAATTTATTGAACGTTGATTGAAAATCGCATGTGTGCGCGAAGCTAGTTAGATGCGCGTATTTAAAGAACATGCGACGCATATGCAATTTAACCCACTTTGATTGGCTGAGGGGGCAGATTAACATTTTGTAACAACAATTTTGATTGGTTTAACTCGGCATTAATGGGCGTGGTCAGAGAAAAAAAAGATACCCTTAAGACAATTTTCAGAATACCAATTATGACAATTTTAGCGCTGTATTATCTTATGGACTTATGACCAAAGATAATACAAAAGATAAGACAATTTTCAGAATACTCCACCGGGGGGGTTTTTTCCCCCGGCTGAAACAATTTCTTGTGTATTGCGTTTTGTTTTGTTGTATTTTCTTAGGAACATCAGACCCCAAAAGTCATTTAACGCGGATCGCCATTTTAAACTAGTCTAGTTTGTGCGACTGCATAGCACTGAACCATTGTGTACTAGGTACTCTTCACAGGGTGTTTGCAAGATGGCACTGTGCATCTGATTTACAAATTTGCACTATTTTTTAGGGATCTAGTAACTTTGTTGACATGTTCAAAAAGTGATGAGTGGTTGATACAATGTATATTGTTGTTATCTGATATGCCCACTGGGTGTTGTGTGAACATTTCAAGTTAAATGGACCTTATATGGCCGAGTAATGAGCAAAAATGTAAAGTGATATTCACTAACTCATTGCACTCATTTTATACGCGTTTTTTGTGGTCCAGTGGATAATTTAACATCTGAACGCTTCAATCAGAAATATCATTTTAACGAAATGGAAATTAAAAAAACCCAAACCTGTCCCATGATTTTATTGTTAATATGAATACAACAAGGTATGAGGGAACTGCTTGAATTCCAATTGGATTTTGAGGATTTGGACAATGTTACTAAGTCCCTTTGCTTATTTTTTCACTTAAAAGAAAGCAGCACAATGACACACAATTACCTTGGCACAGGAGGGATATAAACTGCCACTGGCAAGGAAAGAGTTAACGGATTAGTAACAGGTGAACCTGTATAAATACCAATGTATAAAGTCTTTGGGAATGGCAATGCCCAGGAGGGAAAGGGTTCATACAAATACACACCCCCTCAAAACATCTGCTCTGTCTAGACAGAGGAGTGGCATACTCAATGAAAGATTTACTGGCCAGGGGTCTCTTTATCATATTTCATTTAATTTATTTCAACCAAATATCAAAAGATATGAAATACAAGAAAATCAACAAATGGTTGAGGTGCCCCTTGAAAGCATAGCTTGGCATACTCAATGAAAGATTTACTGTGGGCTCTTTATTATATTATATTTCATTCCATGTCATTTTATTTATTTCAACCAAATATCAAAATACATTTATAAAATACAAGAAAATCAACAAATGGTTGAGGTGCCCCTTGAAAGCATACTGTAGCTTGTAAGCGGGGCACCTTAAAACATAATAACTAATTAAGTAAATTCAATTTACAAATAATTTCAAATGGGTAATGGTTCTTCCTATTTTTTTTTTTTGAACTTTGAATTTTGTATTAATACTTTAATTTGTATTAATACTTTGAGCTTTCTCGCTCAAGCAGGAAAAGCCCACTGCGCCTGCCGTAGGGTATAAATACCCTTGCTTACAGCATATTTGTATCACCTGATGAAGTGTTGCAGCGGCGCATGAAACGTCGTGATCTTTAGATTCCTTGTTGACCATACATTGCGAGACAAACGAATATCATTAGCGATATTATTAACGATACTTGTTATATTGTTTGTTGCTACGTCTAAAATGTATATATTGTTTTATACTATGTAAATGTGTTTTTTAATTGCTTGCATGGACTTGCTGAAGAACATCCATATTTGGCTGAAACAAGTGACGAGTCCATTGTGTAGGACGAACGTGTCTACCAAGCTTCTATTGTCTCCAAACGTACGCGGGTATAGAATTGGCGCACTTGCAAACGTTTGGCGCTTATGGAACCATCAGCCCTGTTGGTTCCGTGAGTTTTGATGATTAATTGCATCGTTTATGAATAACACAATCTTTTGCAAAGTGTTGGACATCTATTTAACATGAAACAAAGGTACCAAAACATATAACCCTGCGTTGTTCTCTGTGTGGTGGTCCCCCTTAATGGATGGCTTCCTGGGGTTCTATTTGACATTTTGAGACGTTAAATCGCACTGAGCATCTGTAAATATTTTCCCCCACTGGAACAATTTCTTGGAAAGAACATGAACTTGTGTATTTCTTTTATTTTGTTATGTTCTTAGAAAAATCAGACCCCAAAAGTCATTATACTGTAAATGCTATTAGCCCATTTCCTACGGGCACCATGTATTAAAGGGATAGTTGAGTTTTGGTAAAACTGAATTTTAGTAACCAAAACACCATTACATTACAAACTAATAGTTATAACTCCACCATGCTCGAAAGGGATAACAAATTACAAATGACTAAGTAAAAACGCCCGTTATCATTCAAAAAGAGCCGTTAAAACTCAAGAGGGTGCTCTCTAAACACTCATCGGTTTCAACCATTTTAAATAAAATATTGTGCATGTGATGTTTTGTTGAAATAGTAATTGGATAGAGAGATAATCAACAACTATTTAAAAACCTCTTTTGTAAATTTTTGAAAAGAGGAAGCATTTAAAAAATTTTGTTAACGGCTGGTTCAAAATTATCGAATAATTGTGGGGCCCCACAATTATTACAAATGGTCATGTTTATGGATATTCTAGCCGTTTCTGAACCGATTTTGATCAAATCAAGTTTATTCTGTCATTAAAATTGTATGCTCTTTCGAATTTGACACTCAGTTTTTCATTATCTCACAAAAGAAACAAAATTTTGTGTAGCGCCTTCTATACCAAAACTCAACTATCCCTTTAACTCTATGGGGATTTCGAAATCTAGTAGGGAACAGGTTTAATAAATTGGTTTGTAAAAGCCTAGAGATTAAAATTGGTTAAATTACAGAAAAGGTATATTATAGGTCATGAATTATCAATGTGTCATAGCGCTTTCACCTAGCTCATACACATGTCGTTTGTCCTGGGGCATTCTGCAGTCAAAATCCCCTTGTGTTTTTAATAAATGTTTTTAAGATTGATCCCAGTGGCGAATGTATAACCTTGGTTTCAAGGTTTCCTAGATTTCTAGAAAAAAATTATTAATCCCAAAGACTCGCTTTGTTCTAGATCTAGATTAAATCGGCAGGATAAACTTTAAAGGGATCCAATAACTTTCTTGACATGTGCAAAAAGCGATGAATGGTTGATAAAATGTGTACTTTTGTGATCTAATATGTCCATATAAATCTGTGAAATTTTGACATTAAATGGATGTTATATGGCCGAGTAATGAGCGAAAAGTACAAATTGATAATATATTCACTAACTCATTGCACTGACTTTTGTACAAAGTGATAACTTTCCAGTGGATAATTACAAATCCGAACACTTCAATCATAAATATTTGTTTAACGAAAGGGACATTAAAAACAAACAAAACCTGTTCCATGCTTCTCTTGGTAATATGGACACAAGGTACATGTATGTGAAACTGCTAGAGTTCCAAGTAAGTTTTGAGGATTTTGACAATGTTACTGGATACCTTTAATGTCAAACATGCCAGTTGGCATCCCTGGCTAAATTGGCAGCTGTACCATTTAGTACCTACAGACAAACAAATAAAATAAAACTTCATCATTTGGTTGACATGTTTTCATTGTTAGTGCTTGTTTTGGGGCTTAGTACCTATACAGGCAAAAAATAAGATTAACTTTGGTAATTTGGTCATGTTTTCATTAATAATGCTTGTTTTGGGGTTTGTCATTGTTCAATGATAGAAAGAAAATAGAACAATAAAAACAATAAAAATACATTAAAACACAAAGAAATGCATGAGAAATCATCAAAAAAATAACAGCATTAGGAATGAGCTGTCTCTTCCAAATGTTGTTGGTGTTTTATTATTCCAGCTGGTCTAAAGAATATAGTTCTATGAAAACCAATTTGATGTAAAAACAAAATTTGATCTGGTATGTCACAGCTGAGATCTTAGGAGGGACAATAATTTACGAAGACCTCAAATAAATCCTGGCCTTTTAAAGGTTGAGTAAGGTTGAGTACATCAAATTGGCTAGCAAATCATTTATATTTCATTATTAAACAAAGCTGTCGAAAGTGATGATTATAAAATGTTATTAAGTGTTAAGAATGTTCACCTCCTACACATATCAGTGACCTTGGCCGTATTGGCAGCTGCGCTCAACCTTTAAGGGTTTCTACATTTTTTTTGTTGGAAACTTAAACTCATGAGAGCTAGGGCACTGTGTTCTCGATGTGATTACACTGGCAAGACATTTTTGTTTACTATTATTTATTATATCCCTCATACGATCGTTTTACCATTGAATTTGACATACGATAGTGTGACAATATCTTGTTTATGAGACTTACAAGCTATAACACTGTACTGCCTATTCAGCGAGAGGGCAACCATGTCGCCCTCTCGCTGAATAGGCAGTACAGTGTTATAGCTTGTAAGTCTCATAAACAAGATATTGTCACAGATAGTTTTGGACATCATGCACAATCACGTGACAGGGCTTGTCAGTAAAAACTAACACTAAAAGTGTGTTATGCGCTCGTCCCATAGATCATGTGTTTTAGCAAAATGCACACGCGATCAAATTTGTGCAGTACTCTATGGCGCACACGTTCTAGTCACGTGATTGCCCTTGTTAGTAAAAACTAGCACTAATCTAGAGTCACAGGTAGAAGAACGCCAAGACAGCCAATAAGCACATCCGTGTGCGCGCTAGTACGCATTCATCGCGTATGTGCGCAACTGCCAGCGCGTTGGTGTGCACTCAGTTTTGCGCCTTTGATATTGTATGCGCAAAATAAACAATGACGTAAAGCATATAAGATGCGCCATGGTTCTGGAGGCTCATACTGGCTTCATCAATGTCGAGCGATTTTTATGTCAAAATTTACAAGCGATTTTATGAAATATTGAAGAGATTTTCACTTATTTTGTGTACATGTATTTATGAATGCAATCCGTGATATTGATTGTGATAGGCAATCTATTACCTCAGTGGGCTCAAAATGACTATTACCCTCAGCTACGCTTCGGGTAATAGTCATTTCGAGCCCACCTCGGTAATAGATTTGACTATCACAAGAAGCCCATTCGTTAGTTGTATATTAACACGTTGCCTACAGGAACCCGATGAGTCTTGTGTATCCATGGGGAAATGCAAAATCAAGTAGGGAACGGGTTTAGCAGAGCTGCCAACTACTGTATACGCCAATATTTTTGCGTACAGATATTTTCGCGAATGAGAGGGTAACGGACATTTTCGCGCGTTGTTGATTTCGCGATCGGCATCTCACGCCGGTAGGAAAATAGCTAAAATGCAGCGCATTTATGACAAAAAATCATCTCCCAAAATACAGCAGATTCTTAAATCAATTACAGTTTTTGCATTTCTGACATGATTTCTACGGAAATATGATAACTTACTGTTCAGATTTACCTCGATTACGAAATTTCAGATGGAAATAGGACAAAATCGGCGTCAGTGCCGATCGTTTCTTCATCACACTATGGCGAATTTGATAGTCAAAGTGCCGCTATTTTCTGCCCACGAGCGGCGCGGCATTCATTTACAACACGCCGATTATCATTGTGCACGTGCAATCAAGCGATGACTCTATTTTCTATTTTCTCTTCGTATTACGTAGTTCAACGTCATGTACAAGCGCAGCAGCGAAAACATGCATACAGTACGTGTATTATTACAGAGTGCAGTGCATGCAACAACCATGGATAGTACTATCCATGCAACAACCAGTGCGATCGATGCGAATCGACTTGGCGCTGATTTTTCCTTTTTTTGCGCGCGCATTTTTGCTTTTATGTTCTCAAATTCCTTGCAGTCACGTAAGTAGAGGAAATGGATTAAGGTGAAGTTCTAGTTTAGGTTAGATGTAAGTAATTTGAGCTTCGCCGCTGCTCTCCTTTTTGCAGTAGCTACCAGACCAGTACTTGATGTCTGCCGGGGGACTGGCCGACCAAGCGAATGCGAGTGGCCGCTGACAATATCTTACAAATGACTGGCAATATTTTGGCGTGTTGTTATTTTCGCGTCTCTGCACCGACTCGCGAAATTCGCGAAAATAAAACCCTCGCGAAATTAACAGCTTATACAGTAGTACGGATTTTCCGTAATTGGTACGGAAATTGACAACCGGTTGTCAATTTCCGGTAATGGCCATTACGGGAGAACGGAATGCCACTTAAAAATTATGGGTTTTTTTTTTTTTTTTTTTTTTTTTTTTTTCAAGATGAAAGCCTTCGGATGTCTGTGACCATATACAACAACCATTTCTACATATTTTTTTGTTCGGTTACCCATTCGGCTAAACTTTTTTGCCGATGACGGTCGGTTAACCGTCGTATAACCGTTTCACTAAACTTATAGTTCATAGAGCCGCGTAGGAAATTACTGATTTCTTCCCCAAATTACTGATTTTGAGCCTTGAGAGTACTGATTTCATGTTCTAGAGGTTGGCAGCTCTGGTTTAGGAGTAAAGGATAGATTAAATACATAATAAATCATCACTGGGTAATTTGTTTACCTCTTCTAAACATGTCAGTAACCCTGCATTCTAGGATGGCATATTATATATGTATGTTACCTTTTATTCATGGTCTTACACTAACGCTTGCCCCCTTGTCTGGGGCAGTAAGAATTGATGTGTACAAGAGCAAGTACGATTTCATAAATGGTCTAGTTTGATTGCCCGATCGGGCAACTGACATTTCTGTTCCAACTTCAAGTGAAAATTGTAATTCTTTAAATGTAAATCACATCTAGAAATGTGTCAGATATTTTTTAAGCACATTTGTTTCACATTGTTTGTTTTTTTGGCAAGAGATCATTACGTTTCACCCAAGTTAGAAAATATCCGCTTCTCAGGCCTGAGGAGAGGTTGAGAGATTCGTGCCTCTAGTAGAATTTTATCACCGTTTACACTGTTCTTATCGGTTTACTGCGTGTAACCGGAGGAGATTATCTCTATAATACCACTAGGTCTCGGGGGGGGGGGGGGGGGGGGGCAGTTAACAGGGCATGGAATGTTGACGAAAGCTATTAAAATGGTTGAGTTGATTTCCACCGTGGTGGAGATCACGGCTAACTTAGTGAAACGTAATGATTTTTTTAACATGGTGTTACTTACCCAAATAGGCAATTAGAAAAAAGTTGGTGTAGATGCTTGTTAAATGTCATGGTATACTGTAAACGTTGTTATTTTCGTGCGATTAATATTTCGCGCTGAGCCGCACAAAAACACATTCGCGGCTTTTTAATTTTGCAGCCGAGCAAGTGTTCACACGCATTGCAAATTGCACATTTATATTCGCGGGTTTTGATATTCGCCAATGCCGACTTCAGCGCGAAATCCGCGAATATTAATGCACCGCGAACATTACCACGTTTACAGTATTGGTTTGGGCCTCCATCTTTCAATACAAAGGTTGTGGGTTCGATTCCCAATCGTGGCATGTGTGCCCTTCAGCAAGACACTTTATCCACATTGCTGCTCTCAACCTACATGTACATGTAGGTCACGGTGTAGTAACCAAGCTTGGCAGGAATTTATTCCTTGATAATTAATGCTAGTGGGGCCCATCATGGCAGCTCAGCTAAAGCCAATAATGAAGCCATTTGAGACTTCTGTGATCAAACGCTAGGTAAGAATGTACTAGTATCCCCTTCACTACGGGAACCAAGTTTTCCCGGTTCCCGTGAGACACGTACGTTCAGAGACGGAGCTGAGTTTTCCCCGGTTCCGAGGGAAGCCTATTTGATTTGCTTCACTGAAAATTATATAGTTTGCCCCTTATTTGGCAAATAAATGACTTATTTTGAAAGATTACAGTCTTGGATCCTAAATGGCACTGTGTTCTTGATCTATAATGAATATTGACAATTGGCTGGCCTCTTTGTCACATTCTACTGTAGTAGTGGCATAGCTTTGGGAGGGGGGGGGGGCACCTGCTGTCTAATAATTTGACAACAAACAATAAAAAGCATAAAGGGGAAAACTTTGAACAAATAGACAAATACATATTAAAGGTGTGCCCTCCTCCTTTCCTCCCAAATGAGTCCGACCACACGATACCCAACATTCTGGGGATGTTTTAGTCATTTCAAGAGGGTAAAATCATCCTGAGCCCCTGTGCATTTCCACTAGATCTTTGACTTCGTTCCAGGGGGAAAAAATACATTTATTTTTTGGGGGCTTCTTTTCAAGCTTGCATGCCTGCATGAAAATGACACAAAATTTTGTTGCATTAAACTCAATGCAAATTTTAAGGGCTCTTTTTAAATTTTCGGGGGCTCTTCTGGGCATTTCGGGGGCGAATTACCCCCGAGCCCCCGTGTATTTTTTCACTGCTTCGTTCCCATCTTAGATACATTTGGCACAATGCAGGAATGATTTTTTTTATTTTAGGGGGCTACTTTTTCAATCTTATGGATATCACAAAATATTTGACATAATACCCTATATATAATTTTAGGGGCTACCTAATGAATTTAAGGGGCTATTTTGAAAATTAGGGGGCAAAATCGCCCTCAGCCCACGTATATTTCCTACCCTGATTTGGCATTGGCGCCCCTAGCACCTGTTCCACCTTTGTGTTTCAAGGTTACTCATATTCTTGGAAAACTTTCAACCCAAGAGGGCACTATTTTCTATCCCTGTGGATTTACAGGCGCAAACTATTTTGGAAACATTTGACATTCGATCGACACATTCTGTAGGCTGTACTACATTCTCTGTCTCTGCATATCTAGCCTACATACTGGCTGGCATTCACGGAAAGAGGTTTACATGTATGTCAAGCATGTCTTAAACTAGGGTTTAATACTATGAAATGCCGTTTGTAGACAAGTAAAAAGAGGAAATCACATTTTGCTTATTTTCTAATGATACGGCTGTCAGTCTTTGCCCCCCTCCCAATAATTTGACAAAAAATATGCGGGAAAATTTGGTTGAAAAATAAAGTAATACAAAGAGTGTGCCCTGCCCCTCCCTCCCCCCCCCCCCCCCCCCCCCAAAAAAAATCAATAAAACAATAAAATTAGAACAACCATGCTTTGCCACTGGCTGACCGCGCTTATTTCACTGGTTTAAAAGGGAATCATCTCACTGCAATTTAACAACATAGTTCTAGTTATCAGATTTATTCTCTTCACACAATAATTGGCCCCATTTGAAAACTATATGTACTGTATATTGTTGAGGGGTTGTTCCAGACTTTATTGCTAGAATTCACAAAGACGGTTTACATTTATAAACCATGGTTTGAAACTATAAAATGTGGCTTATACTGTAGACGAGTACAAAATGGAAATCACATTTGGCAGTGGATGCTTGCTAGCCGGCAGCACAAAATAAAATTCGCCATCTGAAAATTAAGACCTTTTGTTGGTGTCTTTAGCAATTGTTCACCATTATTAAAAAGTGAAAAATGTAAATTCTTTCTCCATCAGTTTATAATAAATAATGCATCATATTTTTACACCATGGTTTACATTAACCTCCTTTGTGAATTCAAGCTAAATACAATGTACATGATGTATTCCTTGTTGCTTTAAGATTAAAAGTGAGCAAAGAAAAATGGGATTCCAACGGGATTCGAACCCGAGACCTCCGGATTGCCAGACCGGTGCTCTACCGACTGAGCTATAGAAAACCCTACGACGGCGTTCTTCCCAGAAACCCCTTAATTCATCATTGCTCAAGTAGTCAGAAGCTTTATAAACCTGCATGAACCCGAAGCGCATTAAAATCAACTTGGGGATAAATGCGAGGGATCGCCGAAGCGATACAGCTTTTTGTAATAATTAATTCAAACGTATAAGGAAACTGACCAAGAATATATTGTGATTAAAAGTGAGCAAAGAAAAATGGGATTCCAACGGGAATCCCATTGGAATCCCGTTTAGATACCAAATACATTAATACCTAACAAGTACTGATTTGATTGTTCATCTCACCAAAACAGTGAATGGTGGAAGTGATGTCACCCAGTCTGGCGATGACCTCGAGGGAGAAGATAAATCGGAAAGCAGTGACGGTGATTACAAACGTGCTGCAGCGAAAAATGACGATGATCATAATGATGGCGATGATGATGATGACGTCAATGATGACGGTGATGAGGATGGTGTCGATGAAGACGATGGTGATAACGAAGCGGATGATGAAGATGAAGCTGATGATGGGAGTGATGATTCCGATGATGAAATCGACACCGATGTGCTGATACAGGCATTAGAAGCTGAAGCTTATGGTTACAGAGGTAAAACAATGCTTGAAATATTAAAGCAGAGGCCCGCTGGCCCGGGGCCACTAAAAATGTGCTTTGACCGGGCCACCAAATTTCATTGATACTTTTATAATTCCACTGGCCCAAATGGGCAACCAAATATAATATAATTCATAATGTGATGACATAAATGGTACCCTGGGGTACCAAACGAAAATCCGCCATTTTGTTTAATTATTTATTTATTTTTTAGGGCTGTACCGGGGTATAGCGTGCATACAAGCGTGCGCTGCACTGCATGCACAACGCAATACGGTTGTGCTTTAAGTGGACACAAGATGGCGCTACACAACGCAGTACCCCGGGGTACAACGGTACCCCAGGGTACCGCGTGTGTCATCATGTTTTTCTTTGTCACCAGATTTAGGTTGGGGGCCATTATTAAATTATAATGTGAAAAATCTTGATTTAACTTGCCAAACTGGGCCACAAAGCAAAAAAGTTAATTTCAAGCATAATTATTAATTTATAATCAACTGTTCCAAGCTTACTTATATCGAACTATAGAATTATTATTCTGGAGCGTTTATTGCCACATTATCATTTGAGATAATTTAAGATTAGTGTTAGCTTTGGGATTAGGTTTGATACGGTTTGGGTTCGGGGATTAGGGTTAGGATTATAGTTATGGTAGGGTTAGAAATTGTTGTTGCTCTAAGTAATCTTTCATCATCTTGGTGGATATGCAACAAGTTATATCACTGTCATCAAAATTTGTGCTATAAATATGTTTGCATGCACTTACTGGCAACTTGATGGTTTATGTACATTATCTAATAAATGATATTTAACAGCCGATCTGTGCCTTGTTCTGCCTTTGCAGAGAGAGGAACTTATGTAGCGAGTTGTCCCAAGAGTCTTGAACTTGCAGCTAAGTTTGAGGCAGAAATGATGGACAAACCTCTACCAGGACACAGATGCACTGTCACCAAAGTTACCATGGTAGGAATTACAACTTTTCCCCTTTTCATTTTCATCATATATTCATTTATTCATGAATTAAAACAATACATCCTTCTTCTGTGAAAGTGATCTATTAACTTTATATTTCTTTTCTTAAAAAAATGATATTTGATACTTCAATGATATATCTATATCCTTGTAAGATTCTTGTGAATGATATGTGATGTTTTCATTGAAAAAAGTAAAAATTAATGTCAGATTTTATCCCTGATCGTTCGTTCGCGCTAAGTATCCAAATTCAGATACTCTTGACTATTTGGAAAGCGTTTTGGAGAACTTCGCAATTCAATCTTAAATCTCTCAATAATTAGGGAGACACATGAAAAATAAAAACTCATATCATTCTTCTGTTACACTAAACCAAACAGCAAGGTGCAAGAGAACTGTGAAAGTTTCAAGTGATTTTAGTTTAATTTGACAAAGTTAATGAATCACTTTAGGCTTATCGCACACTGCCCGACCCGACCTCTTGTACGTATGGCCCAGGAGGTAGCCCAGTCATAAGACTGGTCATATGAATCTGCACCGCACACTACAAGATCACTCCACTAACCGCTGCAATTTGCGCATGCACACTATCTTCCTATGTGTCAACCGTAGCAACCATAAAAATACCAGGCGCGCAGGCTAGCGCTGCCAGACACAAGCCTCGGCCTTATTGTGAATACTGTTGCATGACTGGCTGAAAGTTGCGATCAAGAGCCACGACCAGTCATGAACATTCAACATGACCTCATGACTGAATGGCTCTGCGAGTCAGTCGTATGAGTGAAATTGAGCCGCTATTTGACGTACATGTATGTCATCGAGAGTTGCATGACCACTGAATCGTGGCAAAATCATACAAAGGCGCGGTGGGCTTTATTCAGTCTTCTACCCCTTCTAAGGCCCTTCTGATCCCCCAGTCCTCTAATTTTTTTCGTATGGGAGAGCATTTTCACCCCCCCCCCCCAAAAAAAAAAAAAATTAAATAAAAAAAAAAAAAAAAAATAAATAAAAATAAATAAATAAATTAATTAATAAAATAAAATAAATAAAAAATTCCATTGTGATATTTTCCTGTGAAATTATCATTCACATGTGGCTATATTAATTATATTATATTGGCAATAGGTTGGACTTGCCTGATTAATTTATTTGAGCTCTTGACGGTCCAGTTTTCTTCCTAGTTAGCTTGCCAAACATGTCTTTGGAGAAGGAAATATAACTTCCTTGTTGTATTTGCCTGTCAATGATACTTACTTGTTATCGTCGCTTGTGAAAGAAAAGTCACTTTTTGTTCTGAGATATGTACATCACTAAAGATATTCCCTAAATTAGACATAGTCATTATTTGGAAATGTTGCATCACTTAAGGATAGTGCTGTAGTCGAGTCCACAAGTTCCGAGTCCGAGTCCCCAACGAAATAGCATGTTCCCATGTGTTTTACATAGGGACTCGGCTCCGAGTCCGAGTCACGAGACCATCAAAATCGAGTCCGGACTCTCGACTACAGCACTGCTTAAGGAGGCTTCGACCTACGGGATGGTATGCATAACTGAATTACGACGAAAATCAATTTAACGCCCTCCTTGCTCTCACCCAAGGATGTGATATATGTTTAAGTCTAAAACATGCAGGGGGATTTTGTTTTGTTTAACTGTTGTTGCTGTCCCAGTTTATTTGTTATTTAATGTTGAGTATAATATATACCTGTACTTAGGTATCGATAAATGTCCTGAGTCCAGCCAGACTCATGAGGGAGGAAAACAAACATTCCTTAGTCACAATTTGCGTGTGAGTGGGCTTCCCATTTTCTACTTTGTTGAATTTTACTACTGAATTTTAATACTGAATCATTTATATTAGCTATTGTCTGCTCGTCGATTCAACCTTCCCTTTCTTTATTTTCAATTGTTTTTCCCCCACTTAGGGTGAAAATTTTGCCAACGTGAAAGCTTTTCAATCCCAATAGATTTGATTTATGCCAGGTCAGTATAGCCTACATATATACCTGGCTTTAATGGGATTGATTGTACATGCAGTGATTCATTGGTTTGTTTGATTATCATTGCTTTCTGAGAATGGCACGACTTTAAAGGGATAGTTGAGTTTTGGTAAAGAGAGTACAGTTTTGGTCAAACTTAATTTTTGTAACCAATACCTGCACCATTACATTACAAATAGTTATATCTCCACCATGCTCGAAATGAATAACACATTACAAATGACTAAGTAAAAAGCCTGTTATCATTCAAAAAGAGCCATTAAAACTCAAGAGGGCGCTCTCTAAACACTCATCAGTTTCAACCATTTAAAATTAAATATTGTGCATATATGATGTTTTGTTGAAATATTGATTAGATATAGAAATAATCAACAACTATCTTGTTTAAATTTTTGAAAAGTGGAAACATAAAAAAAAAAAATGTAACAGTTGGTTCAAAATTATTGAATAAATGTGGGGCCCCACAGTTATTACAAATGGTAATATGTTTATGGATATTTCAGCCATTTCTGAACCGATTTTGATCAAATAAAGTTTATTCTGTTATTAAAATTGTATGCTCTTTCGAATTTGACACTCGGTTTTTCATTATCTCACAACAAAATTATTTTGTGAAGCGCCCTCTATACCAAAACTCCACTATCCTTTTAAAACTATACACTATTGAGTTTCGAGTGAGGTAACCAAAATGTCCAGAGAGAGGAAATTAATATTTCCCAGGTAATAATCATGTGCAGATTTTAACAGATCTGTCAATATGACTTCCAGTCTATAGGCCTATAGGCAACCAAAATGTCCAGAGAGAGGAAATAAATATTTCCATGTAATAATCATACACTTCCTGGCTATGGAATGATTGATTTTATGACTATACTTTATACTCAGTTTTGTTTTTGTTTGTTTTCATTTTCTTTCTGTTGAATTGGGCACAGTCATTGTCGGCCAGTAATCGTCTAGAGGGAGGATATATATTAACTGTTCCTTGTGTTTTTGCTTGTCAGTATATACAGTATACCTATCTGACTTTTATTGATTCCTTCGTGTGATACATACTGAATTATTTATTGTAGTGTTTGTCTGCTTCCAGAACTTTCTAGTACACCAAAAAAGAGGAAAATTTAAATTTCCCTTTTGGCCCTTTTATTAATTTACTGAGGTTTACTATCAATTAATTTGTTATTTCTTTATATTTTGTATTCAAGTACATTGTTACATTCCAGTTTAATGGTTAACAATGCCAGGTTCAGACGTAGTATTAAAATAAACTGTCTTTCGAAAATAAACATTTATTCCCCTTATTATATTCACCCGTAAATGCACCCAAATGTTTCTGTAAGGAGGTTTGCATTCATCAGACGCGCGGTGCAAACACATTGGGTGGAATTCACAAAGAAGGTTTGTAGGAGGTTTGTACAAACGGGCCATTCTTTGAAAAGTGAAACTTTTTTGGAAAAAATGAAGTTTGTTTTTTCAGTTGTTTTATTCCATTATTAGAAAGATCAATTTCTAAGGTTTTATAAAATGTATATTTTATACTAAATTTTGAAAATTTCTTACTCATTTGCATAAATTTACATATTTCAATAATTCAAAAAAATTCATAACTCCAAAAATAATCAAGCTAGCTTATTTCTTTTACTCTCCTGTATATGTTGATACCAACTTTGTGACAATTGACCTTTATGTAATTATCTAAACCTGATATTTGTAAAATTCCCATTTCCATTCACATTGCACATGTCACACACGTGACTAGGCCAAAATGTCACACACGTGACCCAGACATGCCCACATAATAACATATATTAAAAAAACAATTGTTTGAGTAAAAAAATTGTTTGTACCATTTTCTTACAAACATATATATACCTGTTGTCTGATACTAATATGAACATTTAAGCTTTTCATATATCACAGGATTTCCAAAGTGAAATTGAGTTTTAAAACATGTATGTATCTTCAAAAATGCTCTCGTGCAAGTCACACACGTGACCGATGCCATTTGACCTCTGTCCTTGGGTAACGTAATCTAAATAAAATCTTTTGTGTTACACTTGAAAGACTTCAACATATGCAAGTCATATATGAAGTTCACATCATCATACCTCCTATACTTACTGAAATATTAGCATCCTATTTCAAAAAAATTCATATTTTGGGTCACACACGTGACCAAGAATGGCCCAAACCATGGTTTGACCAAGGTTTACATCTATGGAATGCCATTTGTAAACTGATGGAGAATGAATGTAAACTCCATACTTGTTAACAATGTAGATTTACAATTTACAGTATGCGAGCAGCATTCCATAGATGTAAACCATTGTCAAACCATGGTTTGTACAAACCTCCTACAAACCTCCTTCGTGAATTCCACCCCTTGTGCATGTTGCGAAATACACACTGGCTCAGTGATATGTAGTGCGCACAAACTTTATAGTAGCCTAGTCAATTTCAATTTCAATTTTTATTTATGTTTCAATTTCAATGGGTGGAATTCACAAAGGAGGTTTGTAGGAGGTTTGTACAAACCATGGTTTTACCATGGTTTACATCTATGGAATGCCATTTGTAAACTGATGGAGAAAGAATGTCAACTCCTTTACTTGTTAACAATGTTGATGGTACACATTTACTAAATGCACCAAATAAATGTTTGTCTTCTCACATGGTGAAATTTGCTGGTAAGCAAGCTCTAACAGTCATATTATTAGAAATTAAGAATGTGTATACGAGCAGCACTCCATAGATGTAGACCATGGTTTGTCCATGGTTTGTACAAACCTCCTACAAACCTCCTTTGTGAATCCGGGCCATGTTTCAATTTGTATAAATGTTTAGACTGCCCTACATCCCCACACATGACGGTCTTTAAAGGGAACCAACACCCAAAAATAATATTCTTATAAATAAAAAGGTAATAGTAGTCCAATCCGCCAACAAGTTCAGAAAAATAGTAAATCTCCAAACAAATCAAATTGGAAAATTCACTGCCATGGATACCTAAGTATGTGTTCATGGGTCTGCAAAAGAAGACTATTGTCTAGGACTTACGCATCTTCTTTAAACATACGCGTGTATAGAATTTCTTCAGAAAATTTTTTTTTTCCCCTCTGGGCCACAAGGCAAGAGAGTTGACTTCTAGCATTGTTTTACAGTCTTGTCAGTTGTTTGCTGTCGAGTTTAATAGGTAGACCACAAAATATTAAGTAGAGAGGAAAAAACATTCACACGATACGTACCCCCTGGCTATCTTTTGATTGATTTTACTACGTCCGGAATTCATTTGTTGGTTTATTGATATCGTTACTCTTATTTCATTTTTTTAAACATAGGTATTCATTGAAATTTTATAATTCTATGCTCATAAAGTAGCCAGCAATGTCGGGTAGAAATAAACATGTCTGTCAAAAAGTTATCAAGTATTTCAAACAAATCTATGAATCAGAATGCAATAAAAATCAATCAAAAATCGCCAGGAGGGCAAAGCTAGTAGACCCAGAGGCAAATATGGCCAAGGGACATTCCCTTTTTCATGTTTACCTAACACAGTACCCCCTGGCTATTTTTGATTGATTTTAAATACTACTTTCTGGTACCTCGATTTGTCTTTAACCCCTCGACTACGGGAACCGAGTGGGTTGTGTACAAAGTCTATGAAGATTTCAGAATCTCGTAGGGAATGGGTTAATACTTTCTGACTTTTTGGCATGTATTTCTCTGAAGTTTGTGTTTAAAGAGATCTATTATTCAACTTTGTCCAAATCCATCTAACTTCCTTAGAGCTCAAATTCTCCCTTCGATTATATGAGATGTTTCTGATTTGATTTGAAAAAATCCTGGGGATAATTTAAAGATGTACAAACTTATGACAATGAGTTAGCAAGCACTTTGAATTTTCGCTCATTACTCAGTTGTTATTGCATAGGGACATGTTTAATCACTATATGCGCTATATAAAAATGGTTAATATACAACTAACGAATGGGCTTCTTGTGATAGTCAAATCTATTACCGAGGTGGGCTCGAAATTACTATTACCCGAAGCGTAGAGCGTAGCTGAGGGTAATAGTCATTTTGAGCCCACCGAGGTAATAGATTGCCTATCACAATCAAGCACATTAGTTAGTTGTTTTATATCACTCATCAATATCACGGATTGCGTTCATCTTATAGCAAAATAAGTGAAAATCTCTTCAATATTTCATAAAATCGCTCAGAAATTTTGACATAAAAATCAATCGACATTGATGAAGCCAGTATGGGCCTCCAGAACCATGGCGCATCTAATACGCTTAATGTCATTGTTTATTTTGCGCATACAATAACAAAGACGCAAAAATGAGTGCGCACCAACGCGCTGGCAGTTGCGCACATACGCGATGAATGCGTATGAGCGCGCTCACGGATGTGCTTATTGGCTGTCTGGGCGTTCTTCTTCCCCTGACCTAGATTAGTGTTAGTTTTTACTAACAGTTGCCATCACGTGACTAGAACGTGTGCGCCATGCATAGAGTACGTACTGCACAAATTTGTTTGCGTGTGTATTTTGCTAAAACACATGATCTATGGGACGAGCGCGTAACGCACTTTTAGTGTTAGTTTTTACTAACAAGCCCGGTCACGTGATCGCGCGTGTTGTCCAAAACTATTGTTTGTCAAATTCAATGGTAAAACGATCTTATGAGGGATATAATTATTATTATTATTATTGTACATACTTGTCAACATAGTTACTAGATCCCTTTAAAAGGGTATGGAACCATATATTAGGTCTCAAGACAATTCGTTTTTGGTATAAAGAGGCTTAGTTTATTTCTAGCAATTTGCCTCGCCCTTTACTAAAGATTGGCAAAAATGTAACGGCAAGTATTATACATTTCCCTTTGCATATTTGCATGTCTCATTGTTCCTTCCTGTCTATATCAAGTTTATTGATTTTACTACATTCTGTGTCGTTGGTTTGTTCGTTTCAAGATCAGTTCATCGTAGTAAGTTAGCAAAAATGTCTGGAAACTTGATTCTCATCGACCGTATTCCTTGTTACTGTTTTTCTTCCTGGATATTTTGATAGATTTTTTACCACCTTAACCCGTTCAGGACTAGTCCTAGTCCCGAAAATATTCGGACTTGGGTCTTCGGAGAATACATGTTGTAGCAAAATCAATCCGTCCTGAACGGGTTAATTGGTCTTGTCTGGCAGAGAGTTTACTTTACATTATTTGTCCAGTTTTGCAACCAAATTCTAAGTCTAACAGCGTGTTCACACACAAACATTTTCATCCCTTAATCATGACTAAAGAAACGTCAGTTTGAATTCTCCGATGGAGAATGTCAAATCTGAACAACCCATCAAGGACAAGAGCTATTTTAAGGCAAAATTTATCATTGTTTTCCACTACAAATTGGCAACTCCTAATTTTTAAAAACCTTTTAATGACAGGTGGAAAATATTGAGTAATTACAATTTAAGACAAATATGAAGTGACTTTGCCGCAAAGTTGCCATTTCGAACGCCGAAACCTGTTTTTAAAATATCACAATGTGTTGCCAATTTAAGGATTTTCCTAAATTTTAGCGATCTATGCAATAATAAAAATCATTACAAAATAACTAAAGCAGGTAGAGTAACAAAATGGGGCTCTTAAAATAGAGAAATTTATGATCTTTCTACTTGTATACATCATCTTCTTGCTGAAGTGTAGGACTACCAACCCACAAATATGTGGGACTCGTCCTTGATGGGTTTTTAATGAAGATCGGAAAACTGAAACAGGTCACATGCTCCTATTGGTCTGCTCTAAGAAGGGGGAAACTTATCTATATGAACAAGTATGTGCGTCAGAGAAACATGAGGCAACATTTATCAACATTAATCAGCAAGGCTTGTCACATGTCGGTATTACTAGAACAAGAAATACATTTAAACAATATGGTGCGCAGCTACTCTACAATGTCCCTAAAGGCCACAGCTGAATGTTCCATGGTCCTATTACAAGGGGAAGGTCTCTGTCTGCATACCTTAGTTCAACCTTGTGCATGTCTTTCCCCCTTTTTATTGATTTAAAGGGATAGTTTAGTTTTGGTTTGGAGGGCACGTCAAGAAATATCTTTTGTAAGGTAATGAAAAATTAAGTGTAAAAGAGCACACAGTTGTAAAGACAGAATCAACTATGTTTGATCAAGGAGGTCTAAAATCGGTTCAGAAACAGCTGAAATATCCATGAATGTATCCGATCAGAATACATATTGAACAATAATTCAAGAAAATATTTAAAAAGTCTACACATTAATTTGTTAAAAATATTGCAACATGGTTTTAAAATAGTTGTTAATGATCTCTCTATTGAATCATTATTTAAAGTAAACATCACATTCACATTTTTGGATGTAAAATTTTGTTGAAACTTGAGGTGTCTGGAGGGTGCTCTCTTGGGTTAAACTTAAAGGCTGCTTTTTTTTTAATGAAAATGCCCTGTAACTTAACCGTTAATATTACTACCATTCAAGCATCGTTGAATTATAACTGTTAGGTTGATAATGATAACTTACAAGTTTTAGTTACTAAAATTGTGTTTGACCAAAACTGTAGTATGTAGCCTTTAAGTTTAAAGATACTGTCTCCCTTTTGCTGTAATCTTCAAGTTCAGTAAAACATTCTATGTACCACAATTATTCAAATACATGTATGCATACATGTACTTGCCAACCGTTCCGTTTACGGAACTGTTCCGTTTTTGAAGTTTTTATAGCCCTAAAAAATAAAATTAAAAAAATATTAAAAATCTCTTCTTTTTTTTTCCTTCTGTTTTTCTTTTTTCTTTTCTTTTCTTTTCAATAATACTATTTGTATACTATAATGTATTTGTATAATTATTTAACTTTAAAATTTACCCATAAAATAAAAGCATCATGGGGTTTCACAACATGCAGAAACTTAGAAGCTTCAGGGGCTTTGCCCCCTGAACCCCCACCATGGGTGTTATCCCCTGCACCCCCACTAGGGGCCCTACACTAGGGCGGGTCCCTGGACCCCCTTCCAATGTGCGTTCAGTTTTCTGACTTTCAAATGTTGGCAAGTATGTGTATGCATCAAGTTGGTGAAATTTGATAGAAATTCACAGTAATGAAAGGATCCAAATGAAAAAAATTGATGTGTAGTCATAACTCTCAAGCTAATTTCCTTTTACAAATCTAAATTAATCACTTTGATTGTGTTTTTACCAAAATCATTTAATTATTTGGGCTATTCCACGTCACTCACGTTACATTTGCTCCAAAATCACAACATGTTTCACACTCTATTTCTTTTTAAAAAGAAGCTCTGAAGCTGTCACCTTAATTTTTTTTCATGACACACCACTAGGGCAAACACATATGCAAAGGGTAGTAAATGACTCAACACTTTGTTTGTTATTTTTTTTGGGAGGTTTTAATGAGCGTCACTCACGTTACACATTTTTACCCCTGTAAATTTTCAATGAACTTTGCATGAAACGCAAGCTAAAACTATAACACTTTAGAGCAAATTATGTTGATGCATTTTACTATTACTACCCAAGATCGGTGACTTGCCATTTGGTCTACAACCATTTGGTCCACTACCCATTTGGTCCACTGTCATTTAGTCTAAACCCGGTTCGTCCACAGTAAGTTCGTCTACGAGCCATTTGGTCTATAAGCCAATTCGTCTACATGCCAATTCGTCCAATAACCACATGGTCTACTACTCAATTAGTCTAATGTGCATTTCGTCTAATAGCCAGTTAGTCTACTTATCAATTGGGCTACTACCAATTGGTCTATACATCATTTAGTCTACAAATCTTTTGGTCTACATGTACATTTGGTCTACTATTTAGTTGGTCTACTAACCAGTTAGTCTACCATACATTTGGTCTACTATTCATTTGGTCTACAATCGATTTGGTCTACAACTCATTTCGTCTACAAATCATTTGGTCTACATGTACATTTGGTCCACCATCCATTTCGTCTACCAAACAAGTGGTCTACAATATATTTGGTCTACCAGTCATTTAGTCTACACATCTGTTCGTCTACAATCGATTTGGTCTATTTGGTCCACAATCCATTTGCAAGCCAATTAGTCAATATGCCATGTAGTATTTCATTTGCCATTTCTTTAACAAGTGGCGAGAGCATGCAAATTACGTGGGGGCACGCCCTATGTATCTCTTTCTTATGAACCCCTTACGTTTAATGTTTTGATCAAATTATTATCGGACATTGAGTTACATATCATATCATGGTAATATTCATGTGTAGCCTACATTGCAAAACAAAATAAACTTAATACAGAAAGTCATCATGGAGTATACAAAAGGGAGAGAGGAACAGAGAGTCAAAGACGATAGAGTAGAGAGATTGAAAGAGAGAGTAAGAGAAAAGAAGACTATTAACATTACTATCCTCTACATGTAAACATGATTACAATTACCATTTACCATATTCAATTATACATAATATGACCCCGTTTGGAGAGATCATGCAGTCATTCTATAACTGGAACAAGGGTGTTTTAGTATGATGTTGCTTCGACTACTGTATCGTGAATAATGAATGTAGAAAGTTCTACAGTACAGCATAGTGTTTGACCACCAAGGCCAAACTGGCCACATTCCATAGTTTTATGGGGGTTCACTGCAGTGGGCAGACATAACACTTTGGCTGTCCAGACAAAACAATTCACTGAGAGGAAAACAATTACTCATATTATTCACAAACATGAAGTATAAAATATGGAATCGAGTGTGAGGATTTCCTAAGAATTTCTTATTAAAACAGCATAGCATTAATTAACTTCACGTTAATCAAATAAAAAGAATAAAGACACAACTAATACCTAATGTCACAATATATTGCGCCAATGTGTAGAAATTCTGCATCATATTTATCTTCTTGTCATCATGTGAACTTATATAATGTTCTTATATTGTTTTTAGACATTTTCAACTTTTGTATAACGTGCATGTTGACCTTGTATATATTCTTTTCATGTATTGGTGTTGGTTTTACAGTTTATATAGTAGCGCCTTTCTGATTATTTTACGTCATTTTGTTTTTCTTACACACCCATACTTGTTCCGATTAACAGCAACAATCAAACAAACAATATTAAAGAGATCTAGTAACTTTGTTGACATGTGCAAAAAGTGATGATTGGTTGATATAATGTATATTGTTGTTATCTATTATGTCCACAGGGTATTGTGTGAACATTTCAAGTCAAATGGATGTTATATGGCCGAGTATAGCAAAATGCAAAGTGATATATTCACTAACTCATAGCACTCACTTTGTACACGGTTTCAAATATCCAACGGATATTTTATTATCTGCAAACAATCGTACATATCTTTGTAACGAAAGGGGGAAAAAAAAAAAACGTAACCTGTCCCATGCTTTTGTTGTTAATACGAACTAAACAAGGTATAAGAGAACTGCTAGATTTCCAATTGGATTTTGAGGATGGTAATCCAAAAACAAATTGAATTTTTTTTTTTTTTAGCTATACCATATCTTTATGGTCTTCTCAACATGAATCCAGCATGAAAAGCCCTGATAAATAAAGCCCCTATAAATGTATTAAAACATCATATTTGCATATCGTTAGTGTACACATGCAATGGATAATGGTTATCTACTTATCTTTACATGCATTTTCTGTAAAAAGTCATATTTTAATAATAATAATAATAATAATAAATAACATTTATAAAGCGCTTAATACATATGTTTCTAAGCGCTAAATATTTTAACACATTTTTCCTAAAAACTTCACTATTTATCATTCAATTGGGCTAAAAATTGGACAGGATGTTGGGTTCATACCATTGCACAATATGATGATGGCTTTTTTTGATAGCCCTATCAAATTCCAAAATATTTCAAAGAATTCAAGTTTTTTTAATGTAAATCTGGTAATTCGCATAATTAATTAATTATTCAAATATTATGCATATTTTCAAAATTCCTATCATCATATCATGGAGAAATAGTTGGATAACATACCAGCCAAATTTGGCTTCAATCCAGTAAAAAACATGAGAGGAGATAGAGTTTGAATAATTTTCTTTGTTTTTCTTGATATTTTTATTTTCACTAATTTATGCAAATTTATTCAAAAATGAAAAGCGTTTTGCGGATAAAAATTGGACAAAACGAAAGTATATATATTAACAACACAAAAAAACACAAAAAAATGGCTTCAATAGTCTTTGTACTTCCTTCAGAGTCATATTTATAAAGAATGTGCTATTTTAGCATATATTACCAGTACTCCATCCTTGTAAAGATATATATCATGTATATAGGGTAGGTTTATTAAAAAAAATCATAACTTACAAAGATAACTGTTTTACATAACATCGATAGAAGTATGTATAATAATAATAATAATATATTGCACTTATATAGCGCCTTGTGTAGAACAGACACACGCGCGCACAGACATCCTATCATATACATTCACAGATAACATGCCTACACCATCTTGTAAGAGTCTCGACCATTATACCAGTCCTGTTCTCTTCAGAAAGAGGGACAATCTAATGAATTGTCACACTTTTAAAATGGAGTACTGTACATTATTTAAGTGCAGATCGCGCGCAAACAAAATTAACCCATGATGGCGGGCTTCAATTTGAAACATACTTTTGGGGATTCTGAATTCTTAAATGCAAAACACTCGCCATTATCCGTTTTTAAATATTTAATTTTTCTATTTGAAAATTAATAATGTATTATGGTCGTTTTCCATTTTCAAAATTGCAAAAAAAACACGGGAATCTGGTACAATATTAATTTTTTGTTTCGTTTTTAAATAGAAAAATAAACGCACAAGCATGGGCTTCAATTTGAAACAGAGCTCGGGATTCGGAATTCTGAAATGCAAAACACTCGCCATTATGCGTTTTTCAATATTTCGTTTTTCTATTTGAAAATGGATATTGAATTCTGGTCATTTCCATCTTTTAAAATCGCAACAAAAATGGGATTCTGTTCAAGTTTTCATTTTTTTTTTTTTTCGTTTTCCAATTGAAAAATGAGTTATCCATCTGTACCTTGATTTATAACTCCACCATGCTCGAAATGTATAGAAAATTACAAATCACTAATTAAAAAACCTATTATAATTCAAAAAGAGTCATTCACACAAGAGGGCGCTCTCTAAAAAAGCATTTTTCATGCAAAATTATGCAAGTGAAGTTTTTTTAAATATTGATTAGATAGAAAGATCATCAATTTAAAAACCTCTTGATTTTTTTAGAAAAAGTGTAGGCATGAAACAAAAAAATCATAGCATTTTTTTTTTTTTAAATAGGAAGCGTGCTTTTTTTTTGTTACAACCATATTTGGAGGTTTATAATTTTAAACATTAATACGTTATACATTATTTTGGAATATTATTCGGAACGCCACGATTAGATTAGCTGGACTAGATGCAAATTCGTGAAATCTCAAATAAGGTGTTCTGTTTCTCGAAGAGTTACTTCTTGTACCACCGTGTACATGTGTAACCATACTAACAAAACAATTGAAATACGATGAATCATATGTCTTGCTTGCCGCATTATGCACACTTTTTTTGCGTGAACATAAATAAAAGCAAATCACAAGTAGAATTACATATTTTACCTGCTAATGTTTAATCAATTAATTATCGGTTATTTGGTATATTTTGCCCACAATCGGATGTTATTACCATGTTACACAATCTCTCTATCTTTCTAACTAATCATTATTTCAACAAAACAGCGTAATGGATGAAACCAATAAGTTTTTAGGGAGCGCTCTTTTCAGTTTTAACGGCTAAGCCTATTTAAACAAAATGATAATAAGCTTTTTACTTAGGCGTTTGTCCTTTTTAAAATTCATTTCGAGCATTGCAGAGTTATAACTATTAGTTTGTAATGTAATGGTGGAGGTTTTGGTTACTAAAGTGCAGTTTGACCGAAACAGAAACTGTACTATCAATACCAAAACTAATCTATCCCTTTAAATACCTCATTTGTAAATTTTTGAAAAGAGGAAGCATTTTTTTAACGACCATATCTGGATGATTTTAACATGATTACGCTATACATCATTTCAGTTTATTATTTGGAACACCACAATTTGATTAGCTGGACTAGATGCAAAATCTCAAATGAGCGGGCACTTTCCATCTCTCATTCGGGCAATCATGCAGCAAGTTCTGGCAATCAACATCTCACATTCGGGCACTTGCCATCTCATTCGGGCAATCAACATCTCCCATTTAAGTATATCAAATCTCCTTCCAAAGTATGCACCAGATTGCATTATTTTGAATGGAAATTGCAAAAGCTCCCTATCGTGGGAGGGGGATACTCCCTAACTCCCACACCCTCCGCGGCGCTTCGCGCCTTCGGGCTTGGTCGCTCCGCTCCCTCGCATGATCACGCCCTACCCGATATTCGGGCAAAAGACGCCAGTCCCCCTGGAAAAAATATGCAGCTACGCCCATGACGAGACATGTCACAACGCTACAATTCACACCAGGGGCATCGATCACGGGGGGGGGGGGGGGGGAATGGGGGGATATATCCCCCAATATTTCAGGTGGGGGATGGCCTGTATTAGCATCCCCCCAATATTTGGGGTTCAAAAATATATAATAACATTAAAATTAGGGAGCATTGCCCCCTCTCATGAATGGAAATTGTTACTATAATTAGTCTTCTTTAAACCACTTTTTGATAATGCTAAACTGCCCAAATCCAAAATCTTCCGGGGCTGCGCCCCTGGAACCCCCATTAAGGTTATTTGATCCAGTACCAACCATGTACTCATTAAATAGTTTTATTCAGGACTTCTCTCTTGGCAAACTTTCAGGCGATCCTGGCTCACTGTGCGTTTGCGCTTCGCTCACTAAAATTGAGCTAACTATTCAATGGTTAATTGTATTTTTGGATATTGCAAATTCCAAAGCTTCAACATATTGGTTCATTTAACAACTAACTGTACATGGTGGACAACATTTCATACACAGCGTGGGCGTTGTTGTAGACTTATTGCTAGTAGACCAAATGGTTTGTAGACGTATTGGGTAGTAGCCCAAATGACTAGTAGACCAAGAGCATCGTAGACCACATGTCTGGTAGACCAAATAAGTTGTAGACCAAATGGATTGTAGACTAAATGATTTGTAGACGAAATTGTTAGTAGACTAAATAGAATGTAGACCAAATACATAGTAGACCAAATAACTAGTAGACTAAATGTATAGTAGACCAAGTATATTGTAGACCATTTGCATGATGGACTAAATAATGTTAGACCAAAGTAATAGTAGACCAATTAGAGAGTGGACCAAATTAAATGTAGACCAAATGACTTGTAGACCAAATGAATAGTAGACGTATTGGGTGTGGACCAAATAGCAGTAGACCAACTGGATAGTGGACCAATTTGGTGTGAACTAAATAGCAGTAGACCAACTGGCTAGTGGACCATTAATGGTAGTAGACCAAATGGTCATAAACCATATGTACATAGCAACAATACTTATTTTATACACATTACATATGGGGAAATGGGGGAAAAGGGAAAATTTCTTAAAATGACCGCCATCTTGATGACGTCATTTGAGCATGTTCCCGACCGAGAATTCAAATGAAACTTGGAATGCGACATATTCTGGACCGGCCTTTTCAGATGACCTCAAAAGTAACACGTTTTATCCTGTTTCACATTATGTACAATTAAAAGCTCAATGTTTATGGTCCAAAATAAGCCCTTAAATAACGGCGGCCATTTTGAAATTCAAAATGGCGCCCATAATTGTAGTTGATAGAAGCTAAAACATTTTATTTGAAATCAGCACCCTAACATTAGCAAAGTTAGCCCACTAGCATGCTTTTCGGACTGAAAACACAGGAAATATCCACCAAAATGTGATATTTAGTATTTTATTTATACAAATATGAAACAAAATGGCCGCCATATTGATAACGTCATTTGAGCATGTTCCCCCAAGAGAATTCTGGATAAATTGTGTGTGTGATATATTCAGGACCCATACTTTCAGAAAAACATTAAATTTGCTTGTTGTCCGATAGTTGCCGGTTGACCCAAAATTTCACCCTCAATCTGCTCACCTAATGCGCATGCACAGCTCAGCGTATCGACTATTATAAGCGAGGCCAAACGGACCACGATTTTAGTGCGTCCTATTCCGACAACACGCGAATTACGATCTTGTTTTTGTGCTTATATCTCAACTAATATTGACTTAGAATTTATCTTATTATGTTTTTCCGTAGACTATACTTATTTTAATGATGTTATTACTTTGGTTTGATGAAATAAAGTGAATTTAACGAAGACAAATGTATGTTTTGTGTGCGTGTTTTTTGTTTGTCGTATGGACGAGGACTGGACTAGACTATTATTTATTAACGGTGTCGTTAGAAAGAACCCTGTTCCTGCGGTTGTTTATAACGCCCATGCAGAACTTTCTAATTGAATTGGTCATTAGAAACAAGAATGATACAAAAACACAAAATACTTACAAAGCACTTTGAAAGTCATGAAATTCATGCCAGGTCCAGGATCTGGAAACAGCGGGGAATTAAACAGGCTGCAGCTTTGCTTGCGCGCGCGCTCACACGTACGTACGTGACGTCGATCCGCGCCGGCCGCAGATATGGTATACATATTGTACGTACGTGGTATCGATATCCGGCGCGCGCATACACAATCTCAATATCTCAACACAATCTCCGCGCGCAATTGATCGTGTCTTATATTGGGCGCTTTTTTTGCATGACAAATTATTTTTTAAATAAAGAAACCCGTTCAAGTTCGTCATGTAAACTGGGCGATGAGTGTTCCCGATTCGTAACGTATGACATAAGATTCGTAGAGTTGAGGTAGATTTGTAGAGTTCCACTTCAGGTGACAAGGCGAATTCGTAGTGATTCACTGTTGAACAAATGTAAAATTTGTAATACCCTAGCAATTTGTCACTCGGGAATTCTCATTCGTCATTACATGATATTAATTCGTAATTACATTTCAAAGAATCGTCAGTGAATAAGCCTTCGTCATGAGTGATAAAAAGTAACTATACCAGGCATGACAAATTACTTGACAAGCTTTTGGGGATGAGTGACTAATTTATTCTTTCAGTGTAACGCGCGTTCCGTCATTTATGTCTAATACATATTTTAATCTGGTAAGATTTTATTTTCTGTCATATGCGTGAAAAGAAAAAATAATTCACATCAAAATGCAATTACTCACCGGGTGTGTTGGGTTGGCCACTTTCTGCGGTTTGTGTTGCCCCACTGAAAATGATATGCAATGATCAATAAACACAATTACATTATTTATCAATATAGTTGAGACAATGTAACTGATATATGTGTGTTACACTAATAGTTACACAATTGCCTATAATTACGTAGAATAGTTATAAATTGCGTAAACATAACTGCATACTATACTTAAAAGGGACCACCAGGCAAAGAACAACACATACTTATATGTTTGGCTACCGTTATGTGATATAAAATAGATACCCAACATTTTGCAAAGGGTTATGTAAATGCATAAACAAAGAAATACATTACCACCACTTACGGAACCACTATTATTTCATGGTTCCGTATATACGGGCCAAACATTTGTGAGTGCGCCAATGCTATTCACGCGTACGTTTGGAGACAATAGAATCCCGGGCGATTCGTTTGCTCAGGACAAAGTAGTCTCGTACATGTAGACCCATGAACGCATGCTTTAGATGGTGATGCGTTTTCCAATTATACATATTTTTTTTACTGGAAACATATTTGTGTGAACTTGTTGATGGAATAGACTACTAAAGAGGTTACCTTTCATTTATAAGAATATCATTTTTGGGTGGTGGTACCCTTTAACAACATCTGCTCTTGATTTTGATATGAATATCACCATAAACAGTCAACTAGTTCACTGATGAATCTCTGTTTTGATAAACATTCAATCTACGTTAGCCTTTACACGAAGAACGATTTCGATATTCAACATGATGACAAGGAAAATGACTAAACAAAGTGATAAATCTGACGCCGAAAATTCCCCGAGAGAAAAATCAACGCCATGGCAACGAACCAAACAGACGCCGGGCGCACAGGGGGCCACGGACAGCGCCGATCATGTCAATCGCACCAAAGATGACGCTGGTCACTCAGCCGATGACAACAATGATGAAAAAGAGAGCTCTCTCACGCTACATGAGAGAGTACAGAAGGCTCTTTTGTCCGACTTGGTGATCTCGACGATAACAAAAGCAGTGTACGAAGCCATCGTAGAGGATGTAACTAACGAAGTTTACAGGGCAGTCGAATTTGATTTTCAAATTGAAGCCGAGCAAATCACTGAACTTTAAAAGAAAGTCAACAATCTGGAAGGACCAGGTATCCTCATATCAGAACGCCATGGAGGAGCAAGAACAGTACAGCCGGAGAAATTGCTTTCGATTCAACGGAGTTGCCGAGAGGGAAGGAGAGTACACGGACGAGGCTATCGTCGGGATCATCCGCGACAAGCTCCACATCGACACGCCCCATGACCTGGATCGATCTCATCGAATCTCGGTCCGTGCACAAGATCGAGGCGAGTGGCAGAATCGTAAACATCGAGACCTGAATAACGTTAGGAATACCCCAGATGATCAACATCTCACCGCCAAGCCCATCATCGTCAATTTCGCCCGCTACAACGCTCGCTCTCGCGTATATGCCGCCATAAGGGACCTCATTGGGTGATTTGGGTCCAACATTTTCATCTACGAAGATCTGACGCGAGAGAGGAACAGGCTCGTATACCAAGCAAGAAACCACGAACAAGTAAAATGAGTTTGGACAAACGACGGACGCATCTCGATCCGGACAAAGAACGACAGAAAGGTAAAAATTTGAACTCTCAAAGACATTGGCAAACTGTAAACTCATGAAGAACAAAGATGAATTTTCAATTGACTTGATTTTTAAATGGTTGTAAGCTATCAATACCCATGTCTGTCATGTAATAAACCAGTAAGATCGAATACAAATGCTGTGAAATTGGTTTCGTGTCATAAATGGATACACTTATTATGCTCAAAAATAGAAAATTAGTTTTTTTCATTCAGATTTGGACTGGATATTTTCTCGTTGTTTATTTAGTGAACTCCCGTTTCAAGAAGAAGGAGACGATCACGTTGATGATATTGACATTGATAAGGAAAATTCGGTTAACTCAGAGATTAATTTTGATAATGTGTGTAGTGAAACAAAAATCAATATCCGGTATATAATAAGCATTGCTCATCTAAATGTTTGTTCGTTGTTGAAAAATATTGATGAGATAAGATAACTATTAGATAAAGCAAAAATTTATATTTTGACGATGTGTGAGACTCGCCTACCGTGCGTAATCATTAATGCGCCAGTCTATCGGCGCGCTACTCACTTGAACGAGTCGGATTTCACGATAAATTTCAGGTTTGTTGAGTGTCTTTTCAACTACTTGGCTTGGATCTGTAAAGTCCTTGGAAAATGTCCTTTCTAATAGTATAGGTCTCGTTGTTCTGCTAAAACTAACAATCAACTAAATATTCGTATGCAAAGTGACATAACCAAATGCTTCCACTTTATTCCGTATGTATCGTTCGGGCGACGAAACAGTTTACTTCCATGGTTCTGGAATGAGCTCATTCCAGAACCACGGAAGTAAACTGTTTGAATTTTACATTGAAATAAGGCTTAATAAATTCTGCGTACAGTGGTACCATTTTTCTTTAGGAAGGATATTTGGCTTTTCAAATGATATGGGTGGCGGATAAACGGAAAACCCATTACACACGCAGTAGTTAGATATTTAACCCATTGACTGTCGCAAGGCGCTGCGCCTAGCCGGCTAGCCGTCCTGGTTGTTATAATAGACACTTAACTAGCACTGCTGCTGGCGCATAAATGTGCTACTACATTTTACCCGCCAGGCCCGACATTCGTAACTGATGATGTTATTTCTTGGAAATCTAGACTTATTTTTTCACCCTGCAGTGTGAATTCATGAAGGAAAACAATGATATTTTAAGTATCATCCATGTTTACGATAAGGAAATAATTATTTTATGTGAAATATCACTTTGAAGGTCGTAGGGTGGCGCAATAATTAGTACGTACTGTAGATGATTCTGTGTCGGATATATTGATGGCTACAATATTGTTCGTAACGATAGAAACAGAACTAGAGGTGGAGTTATGATGTGTATACGCAACACAGTGGATTTCAAGATTCTATCTGAATATCAGAACCACGATTTAGAAATTATTGGTATTCAAGTTAATTTGTATAATTTTATATTCACCCTAAAAAGGCCAAGCTATTTGAGGTCTTTCCTCGGCCGACGGGGGGGGGGGGGGGGGGGGGGGGGCATTATGATCCCCTTAAGAACTCGGCCGCGAAGCGACCAATCGCCGTGAAAATGTACACGCATGTTAAGTGAAGTGTATAGGATACAATGGTAATTTCAATTTTTTTCAAAAATGTATTTATTTGCATATTTATGGTAATTTATGAAAATAAAGTCATCAAATTCATATTCTTACCCATATCTTCTTCACAATTAAACATGGTTTTCACTACATATGTTCGTCAGACCATTTGTAGTAATAATACAACAAACACATTTGGAAGAGCCATGTTCTTCCTGATGTTTTCTATTGTTTTTACAATTCATTATCTATTTCTTTGTTTGTGTACTTATGTATTTTATTGTTTTGTTGTTTATTTTATTTCTAACTATAATTAAACTATTTTGAACACCAACCCCAAAAACACCTAAAATGTAAACAAGTCTAAATAACCAATGATATATCTCTTTTTTACGAAAACTTTTAGTTCCATATGTTTTGTACACGAATCACGAAATTTAGCGATTTTCGGGCTGACATGCATAGACAAAAGGTCACATGATTTCGTAACGGTAGGTCCGTTTGTAATGTTATGTTGTGTATGATGCATGAAGGTATTGCAACCAATAACAAGACTGTATACGCAATGGATATAAGTTTGCAACTCTTTATTAGTGTTCCATTTATGACATCTTGACTCGATGAGCTCCCATGTTAGAGTGAATCATATTATGCAAATATATGCAGTGCATAATGCATGATCTACACACTTTTAGATCTGGGTCAAACATGCAGTGACCTGTTGATGCACTCTACTCAAGTGTAAACAAGAAGAGGCATGCAGTGTATATGTGACATGCATGCATAATGAATTTGTTTGTTTGTTTCGTATGACATATATGCACATTTATAAATTCAAGTCTAGGTTTCTCAGCCAGGTCAGAGCAGCATCTGTTGTCTGATGAATCCCCTCAAAACTATCAGGGAAACATCGGATAGGGCAGTCGTTTACCACATGCTTCACTGTCTGGTCTGGGTTCCCGCAGTCACATGCAGGGCTGTCTTTCATTTTCCATCGGTGGAGATGATGGGCTGACCTTGCATGTTCTTATCCTGTTCAGAGTCACCCATTGATTTCTGGGGAGGTTGAATCCTGCTGGCTCTGACGTAGGGTCCTGTACAAGGTCATGGTTAGGGAAGTCGGACTCTGCCCAGGTTTCGGCCATTCTCCTTTCAGGTCAAACTCTTCTACAGACTTTGCAGAAGTCCAAAAGGGTGTCCGTGATTTGAGGCGCATTTTGGGTAGGTTTCCTAGGTCTTCGTGGATAGGTAGGTCTGGGTTGGTGGAGGTGCGGTGTAGTTCCTTGCGCATTATCTCCTGCCTGCGTACACCAGGGGGAGCGATGTGGGAGAGAGCAGGTAGCCATTGAAGAGGTGTTGACTTAAGGGTGCCAGTAATTATTCTCATAGCCGAGTTCAAGATTACATCTACCTTCTTGGTATGGCAGCTCTCTGTCCACACTGGTGAGCAGTATTCTGCATCAGAGTAGACTAGAGCTTTGCATGCTGTTCGGAGGGTTTGTGTGCCTGAACCCCAGCTATTTCCGGCAAGCTTCCGGATAATGTTGACTCTGGTCTTCAGTTTTCCAGAAACCCTCTTGAGATGTTCACGATAGGTGATGCTGCGGTCCAGGGTAACTCCAAGGTATTTGGGGAACTCTTCATGCTTAACTGTTTTGCCACAGAAGGTGACATTCAGTTCTGTTTTCGCTTGTCGGTTACTGAGGTGGAAGGCAGTGGTTGTAGTCTTATTGGGATTGGGACGAAGGCGCCAGTAGGTGAAGTAGTCCTCCATCTTCTTCATGTCCTCGGTGAGGGTTCTGCTAAGTACGTTGAAATCGGTGGATTGGGTAGCTAGTGCAAGGTCATCTGCATACGCAAATTTCCTGGACGTGGTCTCCGGCATGTCACTTACATAGATGTTAAAAAGCATCGGGGCCAAGACAGATCCTTGAGGGAGGCCGTCGTTGAGGGTTCTAGCCGAGCTTGTTTGTCCTCCAAGTGAAACTCTGAATCTTCTGTTGCTGAGTATGGAAGCAAGGATGCGCATGGTTGTCTGACACTTGAAGATGCGGGACGCTTTGAGTAGCAGGCCATGTCTCCATACAGTGTCGTAGGCTGATGAGAGGTCAATCAGTGCCACGCCCGTTTTGAGGGCGCGCTGATATCCTGCCTCGATGAAGGTAGTGAGGGCTAGAACTTGGTCGGAACAGCTCCTTTTCGGTCTGAAGCTTGCTTGCTCCTTTGGTAGCACAGGTTCTACCAATGGGCTAAGCCTGACTAGAAGGAGGCGCTCGAACAATTTGTAGGATGTGCACAGAAGAGAGATGGGACGGTAGCTTGCAGGGTCGTTCGCAGGTTTCCCTGGTTTGATGATCGCAATCACTTTGGCCTCTCCCCTTTGGGATAACTCCGGAGGAGTGGATGTGTGGAGAAGAATGAGGCCAGCCAGCCGCGGCCTTTTGGTCCAAGGTTCTTCAGGAATTCTGGGTACATTCCATCAATTCCCGCAGCTTTCCCTGATTTTGTGGATGAGAGACCAATGTCGACATCTTCTCTAGTGTAAGGTCTTGCAAGTGGGGAAATCTTAGCTGATGTTGAGTAGGACTTGGAAAGGTTCTTCTTGACTTCTTTACGTGATGCCTTTGTAGAAGGTACCTTGGAATTGAGGAGCAGGCGTGAAGCAACAGCATTTGCTGTTACCTTAGGAGGTTGGTGTTGAACCGGGGTTGCTGCTCCAAGATGTCGAAGAAAGTTCCAAGCCTTCCGGCTCGAGTGTGTAAAGTTGAGATCTTCTACCGTCTCATGCCAGCGCTTTTGTCTAGCTGTGTCAAGGGAATCCAAAAGTTCTGTTGCAATGTCTGGATCACCAGTGGATTCATACTGCTTGAGGAGCTCTTCTGATTCTGGCAGCCAGCAAGGTGTGACTACTTTACGAAAGCCACGAGGGATGTGTTTCTTGGCAGTGTCCTTGAGGATATTGCAGAAGGATGTGTAGCTTTTGGGGACTGGTTCAAGATTGGTGATTTGCTCCTCCACGTCATCTGTAAAGGCTTTCCAGTCAGCTTTCCTAAAGTCCCATCGTGGTTGGGGCTTTGATTGGATAAGAGGTATCTCTACCATTGCTGGTTTTGGACAGAAAGCAGAGATCCGGATTGTAATCCCTTCTCCATCTGCTTGAGTGGAAAGTTCCCGGTTGTTTGGCATCATGAAGGAGGTAACTGTCGCAGGCTGCTGCCCACATATCCAGTTGCTCTCCATTCTCGTCATCTTTGGCATAGCCCCAGGATGAGTGATGACTGTTGAAATCTCCAGCATGGACTTCAGGGTGGGTATGGGTCTGAAGTGCAGGAGAGGGCCAGTTCGTTTTTGGTGGTTTATATATGTTGGTGATTGTTATATCTCCAACTTTCACGGTGGCCGTGAAGATGTCATTATTGGAGGATTCCTCAAGGACACAGAAGTCTGTAAGGTCATGTCTAAGGTAGGTAGCAACTCCATACTTGGCGTGGTGCACGGCCGCAATGAGCTTGAAGCCGTTGACGCGGAGCTTAGATTCACACGTCTCATCACGGATATGGGTTTCTTGTAGAAGGATAATGTCGATGTCGAGATCCTTTGTTGATCTGGCGAGGTAGTCACTTTTTGCGCGTGACATACCTTCCGCATTAATTTGGTATATGCGGAGAGATGTCCCTATTATGCGAGATGGTTGGCCTTGATAAGGGCCATTACGGGACGTTTTGCCCTGAGGAGGGCCATTCGTAGATTGACTTGGGGAAGTCATCGCTGGTACACTAGGTTGTTGGTTGCGCATGTCTGGTTGATGGCATTAGTAAGGAAGGTTTCCAAACAGGGTGGACCACGAGAAGGTTGCCATCTTCCACCCCTATGAATTAGGTAGGCACATGATGTATGCAGTGTGTGCATACAACCAGTGTGTGTGTGTACATGTGTATGAGAGTGTCTGCACTAGTCTAGTTTGCAGACCCTAATAACACTTCATCTCCCTTTTCATAAAAAGAACAAAGAAAAGAAAGATATCTTGACCTAACAAGGTGTTTGTACTTAACTAAATACAAAACAAAGTTCAACTAACAAAACAACAAAGTTACAATACTTTGATTGGGCCTTTATGCCTTTGCCTTTAAAGTACAATGACTTGTATCACTTTTACATACAAAACAATAAACATGTTATTGCTGTATTTTACACCTATAGTAAAATAAGACATCAAATGCAATAATTTGTAAACACTTCAAAATGCAAAACTGTTAACATGTTATTACTATAAGTCACAAAATGATAAGTGCAATTACTTATACACATTTCAAATTGCAAAAACAATGACATGAAATCTTGGCTGCACTTTACAGTACTTTTGCATGACTTTAACAAACAAAGTATTATCAAATTCCTTTTGGTTCATAAAGGCTTTTTTGTGTTTAATATCAATAAAGCATTCCACTTAAAGGGTACCACCACCCAAAAATAATATTCTTATTATAGAAAGGTACCATCTTTAGTATTCCATTCCTTCAACAAGTTCACCAAAATATGTTTTCATAGAAAATATATAATTGGAAAACGCATCACCATTCTCAACCATGCGTTCATGCGGTCTGAATTGCGTAGACTATATGCGTGCAGAGCCAGAGCGCACTGTGCAGAGCGAATGAATCATCCGGGAATCTATTGACGTACGCGTGACCCTAATAACACTTCATCTTCCTTTTCATAAAAAGAACAAAGAAAAGAAAGATATCTTGACCTAACAAGGTGTTTGTACTTAACTAAATGCAAAACAAGTTCAACTAACAAAACAACAAAGTTACAATATTTTGATTGGGCCTTTATGCCTTTGCCTTTAAAGAAAAATGACTTGTATCACTTTTACATACAAAACAATAAACATGTTATTGCTGTATTTTACACCTATAGTAAAATAAGACATCAAATGCAATAATTTGTAAACACTTCAAAATGCAAAACTGTTAACATGTTACTACTAGAAAGGTACCATCTTTAGTATTCCATTCCTTCAACAAGTTCACAAAAATATGTTTTCAGAAGAAAATATATAATTGGAAAACGCATCACCATTCTCAACCATGCGTTCATGCGGTCTGAATTGCCTAGACTATATGCGTGCAGAGCCAGAGCGCACTGTGCAGAGCGAATGAATCATCCGGGAATCTATTGACGTACGCGTGAAAGCTTTGGCGCACTCGCAAATGCTTGGCCCGTATGGAACCAGGAAATAGCAGTGGTTCCGTAAGTGGTGGAAATTAATTGCTTTGTTTATGAATTACACAACCCTTTGCAAAATGTTGGGTATTTTCAATACTTAAACAAAATAAAATTATGATACACTTCCTATCAAATTTATATCATCATTATTCTACGATATGATAACATGGGCTTTCTTTCCCTACTGTCAACACAATAATGTGTACAATTATTTGTGTGTTACAAAAACTTTTCCTTTATAACATATTACAGTATAATGAAATCAAAATCATCTTGAGTCCAAGTACCGTCCACGTACATTTTCTGAATATCAAGTTCTCTCTTTCACTTTGTTGCTGTTGTTGCTTTTAAGCATGCACTTTCGTCATGTCCTTGTGTGCTATTTACAATCAGTCTATATGTTCTCATTCCCTTGTGTAAACATCACTTTATTGAATATAAACAACAAAGGAAATCAATGAGCCCAGGTCATAACTTTGCAAAAGAATATGCTTGGCAGTGGCAAACACAAACCATATAATCATAATACGACATGGATATAACAACGAAAATACAAAACATTTACTAGAAACATAACCAAGAGTTGAACATTAATACATCAAAACCTATAACGCCATGTGTCTTCCCATTTAAAATACACGGAAGATTTATATTAATAGTTTTTTTCTTCATTTTTTTTAAAAATTAGCGTCGTACACATAAAGGACAGTCAAACTTATCTATACCAGTATACAGTTTCATATTATAACTATCTTTACAATAACATAACTAAAGTGAATTCTAAACATTAATTAAAAAACTACATTTAAGAATATTGGATCAATATACATTAATAATACCTTTTCATTAATCTTATTCTTCTAAAATTGCTAATCAAATGACTATCTATCTATCTGACTCGCGATAGTCCCGGACGACTGTCCGACGACTGCCCGCGCTGTGACATCTGTCCCTGGCGACTGCCTGTGCTGTGATTACTGTGTCCGACGACTGTCTGCACGGCGACTGCCTGAAGCCATTCTGTAACTGACGACTGCCTGTGGGGATTGTCCCGGACGACGGTCTGGCGACTGCATTTGCTGTGGCTACTGTCCCTGACGACTGTCTGGCAACTGCCCGTGCTGTGGCGATTGTTCCTGACGACTGTCTGGCGACTGCCCTTGCTGTGGCGATTGTCCCTGACGACTGTCTGGCGACTGCCCTTGCTGTGGCGATTGTCCCTGACGTGACTGTCTGGCGACTGCCTGTGCTGTGGCGTTTGTCCTGACGACGGTCTGGCGACTGCCCGTGCTGTGGCGTTTATCCCTGACGTTGAGCTGTCTGGCGAATGCATGTTGCAACTGTCCCTGACGTAAGCTGTCTGGCGACTGCATGCTACAACAGTCCCTGACGTAAGTTGTATGGCGACTGCAAGTTGCAACTGTCACTGACGGCTGTCTGGCGACTGCATGTTGTAAATTTCCCAGGCATCTCGACTGCCACCTCCTACCGCTGCCACCATGTAACGTTATGTTGTGTATGATGCATGAAGGTATTGCAACCAATAACACGACTGTATACGCAATGGATATAAGTTTGCAACTCTTTATTAGTGTTTTAGTTGGTGAGATAAGTGCTAAAACCCACAGAAATCATGAAGGCAGTCATACAAGCATGCAAATCGGCATGTCTATTGCCTTCGGTCTACTTTTATGGAAACAACATTGAGCCAAGCAAAATTCCAACGTGGCGGCCATTTTTCAAGATGGCCGCCAAAAAGCTTCTTTTTGTCATAAAAATATAAATAGTTGGTCATATTCGATGATTTTAGAGTCAATTTCAATTATTTATAGTATGCAGCAAACCAAATATGCTAAATACATGTTAATCGTACGGAATAGGTACATAAAATCAAAAATGGCGGCCATTTTCCAAGATGGCCACCAAAAGCTAGTTTTTGTAATAAAAATAGGCATAGTTGGTAATTTTCAATAGTCTAGGAGTCGATTCCAATTATATATGATAAGCAGAAAGATGTACTACATTAGGAACCCATCCAGTGGAGTAGCTCCTGCAATAATTTCAATATGGCAGCCATTTTTCAAGATGGCTGTCAATATTCTAAATATTTAAGTAAAATGGACAAAGATGGTAACTTTAACTGATCTGGGGCCGATTATGCTGTGTGTCGTATGCAGAAACCAAAATTGGTAGATCTAGACCTATCCAGTGAGATATAGTTTCTTTACAAATCAAACATGGCAGCCATTTACCAAGATGGCTGGCAGAAATCTAAATTGCCACTTAAATTGGACCCCAATGGCTATTGCACACAATCCACATTGCCATGCATATCTCTCTCTCGCCTCCACTGTCCTCGAGAACTGGTACCAGCTACATCAAACCAGTTTAGGGCATGAAAGTCGGGATACCTCTTATATTGGCACAATAAATTTATTATGTATTTACATCCAGTTTAGTATTGTTCCCGTGCCAGTAAATAAAGGAACGCAATGAATCCCGAGGTTCGACACGCGGCCCGTACAAAGTAGGAAAATACTGTTAATACGATACCTGTATCTTCATGCTAGTACTGCATGATTAGCATGTATGACACTCATCATAGGTACAGGATTGAGTCACATAGTTTCGAATTGGTATTCTGTTGCTGATAGCAACAAATGAAATATGTATCATCTATTAATCTGCAAGGGACCATTTCTTGCTTGTATGACCTTTTACTTATTTGAACATCTGTCCAAAAAAATTATCTGTGATGTGATATGTCTTCACGACACTTACCGTGACAGCGACGTCCACGGCCGAAAGTCAAGGGTATGAAGCTTACCTTCGTGCGACCACATCGACAATATCGACGAACGAGGACTCACCGGACTCCACATCCTGGTACCACAATGAAGACATCGACGTGCTAAATGTGGCAATCAAAGTGCAAACGACTTCCTCCATCAACAAGCCACAAAACATCGTTTGTTGTATCCCTCCACCTCTATCAAAATGCATAATAGTGATTTGCGATTACAGCAGGCACAGCTCGCGATGGAGCTACGATCCCACTGGAGATGATGGAACACTAGTTGAAAATTGGGCCCTGAACAATACACTAAAACTACACCACGACCCAAAGCTTCCAAATTCGATTCCCTATGGAAGAGATGATACAACTCAGATCATGTCTTCTGCAACTCACTACTCGTAAGTTTGTAGCTAAGCCAAGTCCAAGATCCCAACACCAACCCATCGGCACTCAACTTGCAGTAATCACGCTGAACAAGACCCCATTCAGGCGCAGGTTCAAATTTGCCAAGGCAGACTTACATGCATTCACCGAAAACCTTTATCTTGCTCTTACAAAACTCTCAGCAGCTACAACGAACCATGAATCATTCGTAAAAATCGTCAAGAAGGTGTCACGTAGACATATCCCGAGAGGCTGTCGCCCAACAAATATCCCGGGCATCGACGAAAACCCCAGTAAGCTTCTTTCAAGCTACATCACAGCCTATGACACAACTCCCTTCTCAGAGGACAAATCACCCTTGGAGAAGAGCTCATCTCAAGTATATCTCAACGACAAGGTAGGCACTACATACGCGAGCTCAACAGCATGATCACAGCACGATGTCACATGATCACGATGTCGCAGCATATCAAGTAGCAAACTAGCTTTTGAAGAACTGAAAGGCCCTCGAGACAACTTATTCAAACAGACGCAAACTCCCTGGAGTTGACCAAAACATGTCGTATTTAACAAGACCTATTTCTGCCGAAGAGATACAGGAAGATATATCCACTCTAAAGATCAACAAGGCAGCAGGCATCGACGACATTAGATCGGAGCAATTTAAACATATAGGCCCTGTGTCACAAAAATGGCTGCGAGACATCTGTTTTCAAAAACAGTGGTTCTGAAGGCGTCGCTATCCCATAGCCAGAAAAGGACCAAAAACGAAGCCAACAACTTTCAACCGATCTCACTCATGTGCCAAACATACAAGCTGATTGAACGTTTCGTTCTGAATACAATTGAGCCCACAGTGACAGCCAACCAAACCGTGAGCAGACAGGATTCCAACCAGGAAAATCCTCCAAAGGACAACTTATCAACCTGACCCAACACATCGATGACGGTTTTCAGAACAATGTCATCACCTGTGCATTACTTGTAGATATATCCGCTTCTTATGACACTGTCGATCACCAAAGGCTACTGACAACGATTCACGAAATCACACATGTCACAGAAAACGTCAAATCCACCAGATTTATCCAGAACATGAAGAATATGATGCAGAGCAGACGCTTCTTTGTTGAACTTGGACAGTAGAGCAGATGACAGAAACAGAACAAGGGTCTTCACAGGGTTGCTTCATAGTGGCAACACTCTTCATCCAATCAACTGAACACACTGAAAACTTCATCTATGAAGATGACACATGCTTTACAGCCGTGCATAGTACCTTTGAAGCTGTTGAACTCCATTTTAACTCAGCGCTCGCAAACATTGGGGAATACTACACAGCAAATTACCTGCGAGATAAACAATAAAAGATCCAGGGGTGTGTCTACCACCTCAATAACAGGGAGGCAAATAGGGAATTAAGCTAGTCAGACTAAGAATGGAACAATGTGTAGCTCAGCCACTGCGAGTTTTAGGGTACACACTGTATGTAAAAATTAATCGTGCCTTATCATATAAGAAGCAAATCAAGAAGACGATAGGCATAGTAGCTAGAATCTCGAAATTGTATCATTAGGAAGTTAGCAAAATCACACTTTGGTGCTGACCCCAAATCATAAACTGCAGGTATGCCCTATTGTGAAGAACCTTGACACCACACTCAACAACACATCAAGACGTAGCAGGCTGCCTGAAACCGAAAGTTGACCTTGCTGCTTGGCATCGGATATCTAGACCAAAGACTAACTAACATAATTATGTATAAATGAACGGTTGAAGCAAGCGACAGATGACAAACACAGACGTCTTGCATCCCGACACGGCTTTCTCGATTATTTCCCACCATCTGAGCAGAATAGTCTACCGTCAGCCTGTAGCCCCTACTCATCAGCAAACTAAACCTGCAGTGGACAGAGTGGCAATGCCTGAACCGAGTAAGGACAAGAATGGGGCGGGGTAATGCCAACTTTGCAAGATGGGACTATGCCCATGAACAATAAACTCTCAGCGACTGTGGACAGACCCAGATGATGGACCACATCATTGCAGTGTAATGGAGTAGGTTGCACACAAAAGACGTGGCCCTTGTAAATGTGATGGCAATCGCAGCAATTGAGTTATGGAATAACTTAATTTAGGAACCTGTGGTATTTTTAAGAAAACTGTAATTTCGACTTCGGTGACCGAGGGGTCAGAGCATTATCCGTTGAGCGCAGGAGCGCAGGCTTAGTTTCTCATGACAAAAGCAAATTAACATTTTGTATGAGTTCTCTACATATTTGGGGAGAGGGGTCTTTTTCCTTAGCTACACCTGTCGTTAGGTTTGGATGCAGGAAATATGGTTTCTTCATACCATAGACACTTCGAATCGACTCCATGATGATTTTAATTTCCCAGCGCAACCTATTTTACATTCTTGTGACAAAAAATAGCTTTTTGACAGCCATCTTTAAGAATGTCCGCCATGTTGGATTTTACAGTACCTTTGTCACGGGATAGATCTGTAATTAGCATATTTGATTTTTGCATACTATAAATTATTGAAATCGACTCTATAATCATTGAAAATGACCAACTATTTCTATTTTTTATGACAACAAGTGTTTTTTTTGCGCCCATCTTTGAAAATGGCCGCCATGTTGGATTGCCACGGGATAGATCTATATTTAGCATATCTGGTTTTTGCATATTATAGATTATTGAAATCGACTCTGAAATCATTGAAAATGACCAACTATTTATATTTTTATGACAAAAAGTTTATTTTTAGCGGCCATCTTTGAAAATGGCCGCCATGTTGGATTGTCATGGGATAGATCTGTATTTAGCATATCTGGTGTTTGCATATTATAGATTATTGAAATCGACTCTGCAATCATTGAAAATGACCGACTATTTCTATTCTTATGACAAAAAGTTTATTTTTAGCGGCCATCTTTGAAAATGGCCGCCATGTTGGATTGTCATGGGATAGATCTGTATTTAGCATATCTGGTGTTTGCATATTATCAATTATTGAAATCGACTCTAAAATCATTGAAAATGACAAACTATTTATATTTTTATGACAACAAGTTTAATTTGGCGACCATCTTTGAAAATGGCCGCCATGTTGGATTTTACAGTACCTTTGTCACGGGATATATCTGTATTTAGCATATCTGGTTTTTGCATATTATAGATTATTGAAATCGACTCTGAAATCATTGAAAATTACCAACTATTGGTAGACCATGTTAGATTTTTTCGTGGCTCAATGTTCTTTCTTAAAAAGTGATCTATAGGCAATGTACATGCCAATTTGGGTGCTTGTATGACTATTTGCACGATTGTTACACCTATCTGCTCCACTATTTCATGTATGACATCTTGATTCGATGAGCTCCCATGCTAGAGGGAATCATATTATACACATACATGCAGTGTATCAGTATGCATGATCTAGACACTTTTGGATCTGGGTCAGACAGGCAGTGACCTGTTGATGTACTCTACTCAGGTGTAAACAAGAAGAGGCATGCAGTGTGTGGATGCAACCAGCGTGTGTGTGTACATGTGTATGAGACTGTCTGCACTAGTCTAGCTTGCAGACCCTAATAACACGACACCGATTTTGTTTTAAAAGATGCGCAAGACCCGAAAGAAAAAGTCACCAAGCAGCGGGGCGCCCCCGCCTAATTAGGGTTAAAGGTCAATGCAATTCTAAATAGAGTTTATACATCGTAATATGCTTGTTTATTTCGCATAACATTACCCCAACTCAGATTTCTGCCTTGGAAGAAATATGTGAAAACACTCTCAGGTACACCACCATTCACGCGAACGCTGGAGGCCGCCATTGTTAGCTCTGTGCGGACACAACTAGCATGTGATCTATCAATGATGCATTCCTGCACCTAACTATTATTGTTTGGATACTTGTAGACGCTTTGATGAGTCTGCAAATCAATGAACAAATCTTTTTGTTCGGCCATCCGCACAGTCGTGAGAATTTGCGAAGAATGTCGGGTAATTACACAAACATGGCCGGATCCCATCATCTTTGGCCGCCGTAACAATTAGTAACATTTTGGTATGTTCACAGAAGGATTTCATGGGATTCAGTAGGCCAAAATTGCCGAGTCATGTATCAATTTAAATGTCTGTTCACCATCTTAAATGATAATAGTTGCCAAAAGCCTTAGTTTCATTGTCCTTTAAAGGGATAGTTGAGTAAAGGTCAAACTTAACTTTAGTAACCAAAACCTGCACCATTACGGTACAATCTGATAGTTATAACTTCACCATGCTCGAAAAGCACTAAGTAAAACGACTAAGTATAACCCCTGTTATCATAAAAAAAAGAACCGTTACAACTCAAGAGGGCGCTCTCTAAAAAAATAATTGGTTTTAGCCATTTTTCATAAAAAATTGTGCATTTATTGTTTTGTTAAAAAAGTATGCAATAGAGATATCGTCAACAACTTTATAAAAAAAGTATTCAGATTTTGCTCAAAGTAGTCTTTAAAGGGTACCACCACCCAAAAATAATATTCTTATTAAAGAAAGGTAACATCTTTAGTACTCCATTCCATCAACAAGTTCAGAAAAATACGTTTCTAGAAAAAAAAAAAAAAATTGTAAAACGCATCACCATTCTAAAGCATGCGTGTGCAGAGCGAACGAATCGCCCGGGAATCTATTGTCTACAAGCGTACGCGTGAATAGCATTGGCGCAATCGCAAATGGTTGGCCCATATGGAACCAGGAAATAGTAGTGGTTCCGTAAGTGGTGGAAATTAATTGCTTTGTTTATGAATTACACAACCCTTTGCAAAATGTTGAGTATCTATTTGATATCACAAAACGGTACCAAAACATATAATAATTTGTTGTTCTTTGCCTGGTGGTCCCCTTTAGCATTTTAAAAATGTTTCTACATAGTCAAAATATCCCCTTTTGAAGAATTTTTGAATACAAATATATTTATGAATATTTGAGCCGTTTCTGAACCAGCTTTGTTCAAATACAATTTATTCTGTCATTAAAATTGTATGTTCTTTCAAATTTGTCAGTCAGTTTGTAATTATCTCACAACAAATCTTTTGTGAAATGCCCCCCTATACCAACACTCAACTATCCCTTTAATATCTTGGTACAGACCACCGGACTCGAGTATAAATGTTTTTGATAAATTAGAAAATACTTTGCAAGACATTGAAACCCATGTATGTCATTTTGTTTTGGTTAGTGACTAAAACTGTGATGTATTACGCAAACCTCCATCAAACAGATGCATATTGTTTGACACAATGTGTAAAGACAGCGACGAGGGTATCAAAACACTCTCAAACGCTAATTGACCATGTTATACAGTTTTACTCGATGCAATGTTGTTCCATTAAGTTTAAGTGGCCATGACATATTGATTTTGTCATGGCGTAAATGACATGTAAACCGAGTTTTGAATGGGAATCACTGTTATATTACTTCACCTAATATTAAGACAATTGATATATTGAGTCGTTCGTGAGTGATCTTTGAATGATGTTTTAGATGACATCGAAAATCACCATAGATGACACGGGAAAAGGGATAAAGCTAATCAGACTGCTAAACGAACAAATACTGACGCTGGTTGGAAACATTCTAGACAATTACGAAATCAAGTTACGTCGAATGTAAGAAAAGCTAAACGGAAATATATTATTGATAGTATAAAAGAAAATATTGGTAATTCTACAATGATATGGAAAGTTTTAAGAGAATTGATGTAATTAGAAGAATAGTTTTTGAAGAGGTGGAATAAAATGAACAGAAAAGTATTGCAAATGCTTTAAATTAACATTTCTCTGCACTAGCTTCAAATCGTAGACAAACTCTACAAATTGAAAGATAAACCCTTACAATTTGTGTTTAAAGTCAATACCACATTTAGCTTTAGTCAAGTGTCTGTTGAAGAAGTTAAAAGGTGTCTTGATGAAACACCCCGCAGTAAGGCTACTGGGGGTGTATTCTTAAAGGGTACCACCACCCAAAAATAATATTGTTATTAAAGAAAGGTATTGTCTTTAGTATTCCATTCCATCAACAAGTTCACAATAATGTTTCCAGAAAAAATATATAATTGGAAAACGCATCACCATTCTAAAGCATGCGTTCATGCGGTCTGAATTGCGAAGACTAATGCGTGCAGAGCGAACGAATCGCCCGGAAATCTATTGTCTACAAACGTACGCGCGAATAGCATTGGCGCACTCGCAAATGGTTGGCCCGTATGGAACCAGGAAATAGTAGTGGTTCCGTAAGTGGAGGAAATTAATTGCTTTGTTTATGAATTACACAGCTCTTCGCAAAATGTTGGGTATCTATTTGATATCACAAAACGGTACCAAAACATATAATAATGTGTTGTTCTTTGTCTGGTGGTCCCCTTTAAGTTAACATTTATTTCATCTACTTCATATCTATGTCACTAAAATATATTTTAGCAAATCGCTGTTCCTTAAGTACAGTGTAATATTTTAGTGACGTAGATATGACGTAGATACAGAACATTAACTTTAAATCGTTTTCAGAATACACCCCTGGTCTTGATGCCATTCCGTCTTGTATTTTGAAGGACTCGTTTCCATTGATAACAGATTCTCTCACGCATTTTATTAATTTTTCTTTGAGTGAAGGTGTAATACCGAGTGAATGGAAACGCGCTCGAATAACACCCCTTTTTAAAGGAGGTGATGCGAGTAATCCTATAAAATATAGGCCCACATCCGTATTACCTGTCTGTACTTTTGAAAATTCTAGAAAAAGTTGTTTTTAAACAAGTTTATAGATATTTAAATGAAAATGACTTGTTAATCAACAAAATATCAATATGGCTTTCGTCAAAAATTTTCATCCCAATTGGCATTATTGAATTTGACGAAAATATTAGTAAGTCAATAAATGGTTTGCAAGTAGTTGGTTTGGTGACCTTATATCTTGAAAAGGCATTCGATACGGTGCTCCTTGATATATTAATTGAAAAATTAAAGTTTTGTGGGTTCCAGGAAATGAAGCGATACGATGGTTTAAAGATTATTTTAATCTCAGAGAACAGTTAACTGTTATCAATGGAAATTAATCAAAATAAAAAGAAGAACATTGTGCTGTCCTTCAGGGAAGTATTCTTGTGCCACTTATGTTTATTATATACATGAATGATTTACCCAGAGTGTATTTATACGCCGATGACACTTGTATAATTATATTTTGCATCGAATTATCCTGCAGAACTAGAAAATATGATTAATGATGTTTTATCCTCCATTTATAATTGGCTGTAGCATAACAAACTCATGTTAAATGTCAACGAATGTAAATGTATGCTTATATATACACATTGCAAACGTAAACGTCTTGAAAATACTGATATTAATATCGATAATTCCATTCTAATTAAAGTTAATCAATGTAAATATCTTGGTATTGTAACTGATACAAACTTCCCATAGCATGGAAACCAAAAGTTGATAATGTAAAAAAGAAAGTACTTCGTAACTTGTATGTCCTTAGGAGGGCGCGCCCATACATTGATCAAAGCACGGCATTGTTACTGTACAATACGATGGTCCGACCACACTTTGAATACTGAAGCACAATGTGGATAAAGGCTTATACTTGTCAAATCAAAAGGCTTCAGACCCTTCAAAATAAAGCCCTAATAATAGTATTTAAAGTAGATTATCGCTTTAGTAGACATAGGCTGTTCAACATTTTACAAGTTGAATGCTTATGCAATAAAGTAAAGAAATACCTTGTCACTCTTCTTTTTAAGCTCCTAAATAATTCATTGCCCGACCAATTTCATTTGAAATTAACTACAAGGTATTATATTATGGACTTAGAAACACTCAACGTACAATCTAACTTCCAAAGCCCCAAACAAACGTTTGGAAAAATAGTACAATTTATTTAGCTTTGCAATTATTCAATAACCTTCCACAAAATATTACACTTGAAACCAGATTATCTTTGTTTTTAAAAGATATTGCTTTCCCCCTTGAACTGTAAGCATTTGTTTTAACAGTAATCACGTTTCCCATAAAGCAGTAATTGATCACGAGTTTTGGGATCTTTCATACTTGTATCAGACATGAAAATTACTTTTCATAAAAAAACACTGAACATCTTTTAGAAGTACTGCGAGGGAGCGATGCGACGGAGCGGGGGAAGGGTGTGGGAGAGGGGTGTCCCCCTCCCACGGTAGGGAGATTTTTCAATTTTGGGGTTCAGAATCGTGCAATCTGGTGCATTCTGTGGTGAGATTTTTAACCCTATTAATACGACTCTGGAGTAAGAGGATTCCATTAAGCATGCTTATACTAAAACAGGCTCTGGGTAAACATTGTTATCATTACGAGCATGCAGAGAGGATTATTTTTAAAAAAATAAAAAAATAATTATTATTTTATTTTTTTGATTGGAGAAAAAGCGGAAATCCGCGGAAACGGGGAAAATGTTCATGCCTCTTTTATGTTTATTCAAATGTACTTTAATTTTGTTTTTGTGTTTGAACAAAGCTTCTTTATTGTATCTTAATGTAAGTTTAATTTTGTATTTCTGTAAACAAAATTATTTTTATTTTGTTTAATTTGTTTTTTCTGTATTTTGGTAAGTACACATACTTGCTGAAAAAACAGACTGATATTTTACGTGCATGACTTTACAATCGCAACAAAATAATTGTATTGTGTCAATCAATGCATTAAACCACATGTGTCATTAAGGGGCCAGTAGGGGTATTATTTGACGTCTTTGCACACTTGTACTATATCGGCAATATCTGTCTAACCATTTAAGCTACTCGCTACAAACCATACATTTCTGGACAGATTAGGATATGGGGAATCCGACAAAACTAAATAAAAGACAATTGGACTTAAAATAGGAGTTTAAACATCAATAATATAGAGAAAATAACATTTGAGACTTTTAGCAAGTCAACAATTTTGATTTGGGACAATTTTGGACTATTAAAGGGACTTAGTAACATTGTCCAAATCCTCAAAATAAAATTTTCGATCTAGCGGTTCCCTCATAACCTGTTGTATTCGTATTAGCAATAAAATCATGGGACAGGTTTCGGTTTTTCAAATTTCCCTTTCGTTACAAAGATATGTACGATAGAAGTATTCAGATAAGAAAAACTCCGGGCGAGTTTTTCATCCCTGTACAAAGTGAATGCAGTAGGTTAGTGAATATCACCCGATATCACTTTGCATTTTCGCTCATTACTTGGCCATGCAATGTCCATTTGACTTGAAATTTTCACACAATACCCTGTGGACATATGAGATAACAACACTATACATTGCACCAACCCTTCATCACTTTTTGCACATGTCAACAAAGTTACTAGATCCCTTTAAGAAAAGTAGAATTAAAAATCTCCAATCTAAGCTCGAAAATAATCACTTCCGGCCCAGAAATGTACAACATTGATAACAAAATCCATAATTTGTCCATTGTATAGTTACCCCCTACCCCACACAGTATATAATTTCTTAAAGATAACAATCTCAATTTTGATTGAAAAAAGTTTCACTACCCCACTGGACCCCTTAAACAATCAAAAAAAGATAACAGGCAGAACTGTTTTACAAACCATACAAATGCTCTCAACCAAAATATATCAAAAGTCATAAGAACTATCACATACCTTCATAGAGGCATGCGCAAGTTCTATTGACTTTTGAAATTGGTAATTTTTGCTCAGTTGGTTGCAAAGTGACGATCGAATGTCTCTGACCATTACACAAAAGGTAAAGAGCAACGGTACCAACAATTTCTTCGAGACGTTATTGTCAAACATGTATTTGTTAAAACAATTCATGAGGAGTTGTTTAGGGGGCGGTTTACTTTTTGCGTTTATCACTACTACTACTCTGCCGTCCCATGACAAAAGGAAGCAACTCTGAATTTATCAAAATCGACTTTTTTCTTGATTTGGGGTATTTTTTGTATGCTCTACATGATGGTGAATAAATTGAGGTCACATGACCCCTAATTTCCGAAATATAGATATATTAAAAGGAAGCAACTCTAAAGATTTCCTCATAAAACACTGACAAAAGGAAGCAACTCATTCAGCCAATCACCTATCAGCATGGAAGTGGCATGTGTGCATTGATCTCCCAATCAGCCAATCAGAGCGCGCCTAGGTGCAGCTCACTTTTCTCCTTGAATGTCTGTCAACCACTGCACCAGAATTGATACAGAAAATGCAGAAATTCGCTGATCTGTTTGCACATCTGAAGGAAACGTTAGTGTATTTTGACTGAAGTATATATATATACATTTAAAACCCATTTCATTTATCAATCAAAATGCTGACTGTGAATAACAAATATAACGTTTTTTTTTTTTTTCACAGCACAAGTTCTGATGCTATGTGTTTATTATTGTCCCACATGTAGACTTTTGTGTGGGGAATTTTGCAGAAAATGATTAACTTGATGAAATGTTGTTTTACCTGGTTTTGCCAATGACTCACACACAAACACAAACAAACACACACATGCACACACATACACGTACGCACACATACAAACACACGCATGCAAACACACACACACACACACAAATATACGCACACATACAGACATACGCGCAAACAAACACACACACACGCACACACACACATACACACACACCCACAAGCACACACACAGACACACCTACACACACACGCACTCACACACAGAAACACGCACACGGCACAGCCACACACACACACTTGCAAACGCACATAACACACACGCGCGCGCACACACACACACGTACGCACACACACACACGCGCACACACACACGTACGCACACACACACACACACACATGCAAACACACACAAATATATGCACACAGACATACATACGTGCAAACATACGCATATATACACACGCATACACGCACATATACACATACATGAGTAGATACACACTAACACATACACACACTGACACATACTCACATGCACTCACACACACGCATACATACACATATATTTGCACATAAATATACACACAGACGTATATACACACATACACATGGATACACACACAAACAAACACACGCATGTACTCACACAATACTGACTTCTTAGATTATCAAGATTTGCTTCCTTTTGTCATTGGATGACGCGTGCAAATATTCAAGATATACTGTGACAAAAGGAAGTATGCTGCTTAATTTGCATAAAACAATGATTTTACAAATCAAAACATATCAACCCGAAATGCCTTCTTTGAGTACATTATAAAACATGTCATACCTGGGAATTAGGATTTTATGTTTGAGAGGTCAGAAAGAAAAACATATTTTCTTCATTTACTAAGAAACTCATTCCACAGAGTTGCTTCCTTTTGTCATGGGACGGCAGTACTACTGTTAGTTTTATTTACTACTACTACTACTACTACTACTACTACTACTACTACTACTACTACTACTACTACTACTACTATTACTAATACTACTACTACTACTACTACTACTACTACTACTACTACTAATAATAATAATAATACTACTAATAATAATAATAATAATAATACTGCCACAACAACAACTCAAACTAATAATACAATACAAAACATCCTCGATTATTACTACTACTACTACTACTACTAGAACCTTGAACCTTGAAGAAATACACTCCTAAAAGCGTAAATGCTGTCCTGGGCCCCGTTGCAGAAAATATATCGGTCGTAACTTTACGCTCGATTTATTTATCGTAAGTTACGTTCAATTGTAAATGTTCGTTGGAAGAAGCGATTTTAAAATCTATCGTAAGTAGATTTGACTTGCGCACGATCCCGTTACAAATTTCCGTTTAAAACATATTCCGATACGGCTGGAAATAGACAACGACTCATTACCGCGGAATGTTTGCCAATTCAGCCTATTTCCCGCGGAATTGGGCTTGTTGATATAACATGAGACGCGGCAGACAAATCTTATTTCTTAACTAGTCCTGCTTCGAGTAGTGAGCGGTAAGTCCACATTTGACCCCTTTTACAAAGAAAAATTTCACCGGCAATGATATGAAATGTAAACTTACCTTATTATATTGCTATATAATTATCATAAATGTTGTGTATTTTGTGTAGAATCGTAATTATCCTAGCATAATGGTAGCTCGTACACACAAGCTGCGGTGTTATTATTATAGTGTTACCCCATGTACTTAAATCCATGTCAGTGATTTAACACGGTAACTATACCATTTCCATTACCAAGTCCAAACTCAAAATTATAGACTCATTTTATACTGGAAAATCTGTACTTAAACATCAGAGACAGCCCTGAGACCCGTTTAAATTAATTCTTTGTAGAGTTTGTAGTTGATATATACTGTCTATCTTTCAAATATTTGCCAAATATGACAAATTGTCCTAGGCTATAGGCTACTTTAGTCTATACAAACAAAACTAGTTAAAAAACAACCATAAACAAAACTGAAATTAAAATGGAAATTAAAGGTATGCATGCCATGGCCGCCAAGGGCCAGGCAAAGATATGAAATTTTCATGTTCCCCATGCATGAGAATTTACTGGCAGGTAATGTTTTTTTTAAATTAAATATAATGGAGGACAAAATTACAAAATTAGCCTCCTGTGAGTCCATCTCATGTGTTCAAATTCATGTGGTAATTTGCATCTTTACTGTACAATTCCATAGTGGTAAAGCGCCATATAGGGGAAGAGAGGCAGAATTAACAGAATGGACAGGTTGATGACATGAAATGAGGAAAGCGAAAGAGAGAGAAGGATATGATGGACACTTTGCCTTGGAGGAAGCTGTCGAGCCACTGGTGTCGCCCCCAAGGCCAAGCCACAGCTACGGGATAGGCGAGAACCTGATGATGCATGATGTTACACAAAATTATTTGTTCAACAAACACTGAAGCCTAATATTTTTCTTCGATAGTCATGACTTTGGTTTGTAGTTTGTAGTATAATAATTATTTTGTATGGCTATATAATAATGGACATGAATATAGCCTATATTCATGTCCATTATTAAGTAGGTCACTTGCTAAAAGTTAATTGAAAAAATTATTTTGTTTCTCAAATGTAAAATGCTTTATAATTATGGGCATTTATCATGTTTATGGCATTGTTTACAAAGTCAACTTGCAAACATGTAAATGACTTAATTCTTCTCTGTGGGCTCGTTTTCAAATAGAATGCTGGTTTATAAAATGTCATTGATTACTTATCCCTTGAACATTCAAGTTTGCAGGTGAGCATGGATTGGATATGATGTGACCAAAAACAAGTGCTTTTAATTAGTATTTTATCTCTGTGACAGCTAGTACCGTGGCATTTCAAGGTGATACGTGCAAGACATTGACTGTGGGAACAAGACTTATAAATCTGTTCATGATGAAACTGTGTGTCATTGAATGTAGTTTAGGTAACTAGACTACTATATTTTACAATCTATTGAGTACAACTTTGTTTTTTATGTTCATGTTTTGTATTATATTTCAGCTCATCAAGCAGCCTCGCTGTCTGCAGTAGATGCCTGAATTTGATGGGCTACCTAGCAAACCGAACTCTATGGTGGACTCCCCCGGTTAGAAGACCACGACGAACGTATCTGCCCAAGCTGGAGAAGGATGACCGAGCATGAAGGGTAATTGGCAAGACGTGGTGTGGCGAGATTGGTAGAGCGCGTGCCTTCTAATGTGAGGTCCTGAGTTCGAACCCAAGGTACGTATGTCCACCGCGATTTTCCTTCAGCAAGAACATTATCCACATTTGCTGCTCCCGACCCAGATATATAAATGGGCACCTGGAAGGATGGAAAGGAGTTACGTAGCACTGAGTGCACCTAGCTGGAATGCTCCCCAGGGAGTGGACAATCTGCACTTTGTGTGCTGAATTGAGTGCATGTATCCGATGACCGGGTTAAAGTGTTGCACCGCAAGCGTCGATAGACGGAACATGCGCTATATTTAAGTAGCCACCATTATTATTATTATTATTCAATATTCTCCCTGGATAGTTGATATGGTGCACAAGACTATTGTATCGATTTCTAACTGCTCCTGATTATAATATATAATTGGCATCCAAATAGTGCTCTACATAGCCCAGTATTCTTGCTATGTATTAGTATGATTTTATCTTGGAAAAAAGGACTGGCATAATCATTAGAGAATGTATTCATTTCACTGGAAAACGATAACATTCTATTTGATGGAATGAATCGAAAGTCATATGTGTTAATTGTGTATTCTTTTTGGATTAAAAATTTGAAGAATAAAAATACACACACTTTGTTGGCTATTTCATTCTCAGTCAAGTATAGCATTACCCTTTGTTTCTATACAGGCCTTTACGGTTTAATATAGTCAAACCATAGTACCGTATAATGACCACTGGAGAGTAACAAGAAGAGTTGCCACTGTAATTAGGTGCCCTCTACAAATATATTAATACCATTCTTTATTTATCAGTTTAGTGATCACTGTTGACAGGTTTGCCGGTGTAGACAAGAGGCTGCTGAGAAAGGTTTGACTGGATGTATGTGTGTGTGTGTGTGTGTGTGTGTGTGTGTGTGTGTGTGTGTGTGTGTGTGTGTGTGTGTGTGTGAATATATGCATGTATGTGTGTGTTTATGTATGTATTGTATGCATGTATGTATGAAATTATGAATAAATGTGTAACACTGTATGATTATCTGTTTTATGAGGATGAGTTTTATCTGTATTTCTGTGCTTGAATGAGTGTGTATGTTGGTATGTTTGTCCGTGTACATCCCCTTCTAGGATTAATCATAAAGATAAAACACCTTTTTTTATATCGTAAAGGTACGATCAATTTAAAAATTACGACCAATAGTTACGATCAATATCAATCGTAACTTCTTTCTGCAACAGGATTGATCGTAAATTTTGGATTGATCGTAAGTTAGGAGCACTAAGGCCATTTACGATCAATTTTGGGACTTACGATCAATCGTAACTCTTTCTGCCACGGGGACCTGGAATGGGATGTGCTGTGTTGCGTGCTGTTGGTGATGTGCTGTTGGTGAAGTTATGGTGGTTGTTCTCCGTGCACTATATACAATGTGTAGGGTGCAGTGTGCAGGTGGTGCAGGTGTGTCCCTCGCTTAAAACATCCTCAGGGGCAGGGGCGGTGCCATAATCTGTATGGCGGGTAATGCCGCTCCCCAAAAGCCAAGTAATGTATTTGCTAATACAGCGTTGCTTGGGAGAGTGTTCCAGACACGGACTGCTCTGGGAAACATGATGTATATGTAGCAATTAACTCGGCAAAATGGTTGGGTGAATCTGAGGTTGTGGCTTTGATGTTGTGCTCGTTGTGGTCTGGTGATGCCTGTGATGAGTCGGGTTTCAGGAGGCAAGGAGATCTGGACAAGTTTGTGGTGTACCTTGAAGAGCATCTCGCACTGATTGAGCAAGTGGCCGTGTTGTAGTGTGTCCCAGCCAAGAGATGACAGCATGCTGGTGACACAAGATTCTCTTCTGTAATCATGGAAGACGAATCTGGCAGCTTGTCTCTGTATGCTCTCTACGAGTTTGACCTCATTCTGGGTGTGTGGATTCCGTGCACATGAGGCATATTCCAACTGGGGTCTTACAAGTTGCTTGTATGAAATGTCCTTGACTTTCTGATCGTATTTCCCAAGGGCTCGACGTACAACTCCAAGAGTCCTTCCAGCTTTAGCTTGGATCTTCTGTGCATGGGTATTTCAGCTCAGGTTGTTTGCCACCGTGACTCCAAGGTATTTATAGGAGGTAGCTTCGGGAACCGCTTGCCCATTGATGTTAAAGTCAAAGGTCTAGGGATGCCGCTTCAAGGAGATGCACATATGGGCACATTTCTTCACGTTGAATGACATATCCCATAGGTTTGCCCATTCTGCCAGTGTGGAAAGATCTTGCTGTAAGGCTATGTGGTCATCCCGTGTGTGGACATTGTGGTACAAGACACAGTCATCAGCAAAGAGTCTTATTGATGATGATACGTCTTCAGATATGTCATTGATGTACACGAGAAAAAAAGCCGGACCCAGGACTGATCCCTGAGGGACCCCAGAGAGGAAATCCGATGATGGCGATGTGGCTCCATTCACCGACACTGTTTGGGATCGGCCATTCAGGAAACCATGGATCCAATTGATAGTTGGTCCTTGGATGCCGTAGGTCCTTGGATGCCGTAGGACTTCAGCTTGTGAACTAGCTTTCGATGTGACACCGTGTCAAATGCCTTGCTGAAATCAAGGAAGATCGCGTCAGTTTGGTGCTGCTGGTTGATGTTGCTAGCCCAATCATTAACGGCTTCCACAAGCTGGGTTTCACAGAAACGTCCTTGCCGGAATCCGTGTTGATTGGGATTGATGATGTCATTTTTTGCCAGACACTTAGACATTTGGCTCAAAATTATGTGCTCAAGGATCTTGCAACATATGCATCTGAGGGACACAGGTCTGTAGTTAGATGGGTCACTTTTGTCTCCTGATTTATAGATGCTTGCCACTCTAGCCCTCAAACAATCCTATGGTAGGACTCCACTATCGTAAGACTGTTGGTAGAGGTGGGTAAGAAGAGGTGTGATCTCATATGCATAATCCCTCAACATTCTGGCTGGTAGCTCATCAGGACCACTAGCCTTTTTAATCTTGAGTCCTTTTAGTTGTTTGTTAACACTGGGCTGCTGATGAGAAGGTTTGCAATTGGGTCATACGGTGAGTGGCCTTTGTCACGTAGTACCGAGGTGTCATTGTCATGAGTAAAGACTAAAGATTACCTTCAACCTTTAGTGTTGAAATCCCAGTAGATTCTCTCCTCTGGGCCTTTACGTATCTCCAGACCTTCTTGGGATCAGACATAAGGCTTTCCCCCACCACATCATTCAGATATTCGTTGTGGGCCAGTTCTTTCATTCTCTGGACAGAGTTTCTTTTAGTCTTATACGTTTCCCAGTCATGATGTGATCTTGTCCGAATCGCTTTCTTGTACAACCTATCCCTCTTGTCCATCTCTCTGGTGATCCTCTTGGTAATGTATATGGCTGACCTTGGACTTTGAGTTCCGGTGAGGAATGTGAGACATGATTGAGAGCATGGAAGTCTTGAAAAAGAGCAAGTTCTCCTCTACTGTACACTCACCTGGTTTCCTTTCAAGTAAGATGCAGTCATTTGAGAACATCGTGTC